>KB672979.1:4171497-4299020 GCA_000349145.1 Anopheles dirus
ATAACTTTCTGAACTTATGGATAATATGCCCGAACATGTCGACAGCTCGCTGAACATGGCGATACAACCCTCGAAAACCCTGTAAGCCTGCCAATTGTCAGTTTACAATTGTCAAACGTCAAATGGTCAGCTGCCGCGTTGTTGAAAAAAAAAATAACAACAAAAAGTAACAACTTGCACAAGACGAAATATTGTGATTAGTTATTTTGTGATTTTGTGAAATAGTTATTTTGTGATTTTGTGATTGATTCGTACGTTACAAGATGACGAAAACACGCTTCAATACGTACGATGTGGTGTGCTCCGTTACCGAGTTGCAGAAGTAAGTGTTCGCCGCCACATCTCTGCTTCGTTCGCGATTGCACAATTTGATAATGATTCATTGTGAATTGCATATTATTCTTCCGCTCGATATAGGTTGATTGGCATGCGGGTCAATCAAATCTACGACATCGATAACAAAACCTACCTGATACGGTTGGCTCGCAATGAGGAGAAGGTGGTGCTGCTGCTGGAATCCGGTCTGCGCTTCCACACTACCAGCTTCGAGTGGCCCAAGAACATGGCACCGAGTGGGTTCACGATGAAGCTGCGCAAACATTTGAAAAACAAGCGCCTGGAAAGTCTGCAACAGCTGGGAGTGGATCGAATCGTCGACTTCCAGTTCGGAACCGGCGAAGCGGCGTACCACGTTATCCTGGAGCTGTACGACAGAGGCAACATCCTGCTAACGGACTGTGAGCTGCGCATTCTGAACATTCTGCGACCGCACGTCGAGGGGGAAGAGTTAAGGTTCGCAGTACGCGAAAAGTACCCGAAAGATCGCGCCAAACAGGACAATGGCCCACCGTCGATGGAGCAGATAAAGCAAACGATTCAGAAGGCCTATCCAGGCGAAACACTTCGAACCGCGCTCAATCCGGTGCTGGAGTACGGTGCGTCCGTCATCGATCACGTGCTGCACAAGCACGGTCTGTTTGGATGTCGCATCGGCGGAGAGCTACCGGACGATCCTTCCCTTCCCAAGAAGGTGAAAAAGAAACAGAAAAACATTGCGAAAGAGTTCTCGAAGGTGTTCGATCTGGAGACGGATCTAGCGCCGCTGATGAGCGCCATTAATGAAGCGGAGAACATGTTGCGCGAGGCCCAGAAGCATCCGTCCTCCGGGTTCATCATACAGAAGAAGGAGCTAAAGCCGGCGAAGGAAGGCGAAAAGGAGGAGTTTTACTTGACCAACCTCGAGTACCATCCGTATCTGTACAACCAGTACCAGGGCGATCCGGTCAAGGAGTTCGATTCGTTCACAACGGCAGTAGATGAGTTTTATTCGTCGCTCGAAAGTCAAAAAATCGATCTGAAGGCATTCGCCCAGGAGCGTGAAGCACTGAAGAAGCTGTCGAACGTAAAGACGGATCACGCGAAGCGTATCGAAGAGCTGACGAAGGTGCAGCTGGAGGATCGCAAGAAGGCGGAACTGATCACACGCAATCAGGATCTGGTCGATAAGGCGCTGCTCGCGGTGCAGAGCGCCCTGGCGGCGCAAATGTCCTGGACGGACATACAAGACCTGGTGAAGGCTGCCCAGGCAAACAAGGATCCGGTGGCGTCGTGCATTCGGCAGCTGAAGCTTGAGATCAATCACGTCTCGCTGCAGCTTACCGATCCGTACGCCTTCCTGGATGAGCAAGGGAGTGACGAAGACGAGGACGACAGCGAGCGGGAGGACGACGAGGCCAAGCTGGAGCCGATGGTGGTGGATGTAGATCTGGCGCTGTCGGCTTTCGCAAACGCACGACGCTACTACGATCAGCGGCGGTTTGCGGCACGCAAGGAACAGAAAACGATCGAGTCGAGCTCGAAGGCGCTAAAGAACGCGGAACGTAAAACGATCCAAACGCTGAAGGATGTGCGCACGCAAACGACGATCTCGAAGGTGCGCAAAGTGTACTGGTTCGAGAAGTTTTACTGGTTCGTCAGTTCGGAAAACTATCTCGTCATCGGTGGCCGAGATCAGCAGCAGAATGAACTGATCGTGAAGCGCTACATGCGACCAACGGACATTTACGTGCACGCCGAGATTCAGGGTGCGTCGAGTGTGATCATAAAAAATCCCGCCGGTGGTGAGATTCCGCCGAAGACACTGCTGGAGGCGGGCACCATGGCCATTTCGTACAGTGTGGCGTGGGATGCGAAGGTTGTGACCAGCGCGTACTGGGTGCACAGCGAGCAGGTCAGCAAGACGGCCCCGACCGGAGAGTATCTTACGACCGGTAGCTTTATGATACGTGGACGTAAGAATTTCCTGCCACCGTGTCATCTGGTGCTGGGGTTGTCCTTCCTCTTCAAGCTCGAGGACAGTTCGGTCGAGCGTCACCGAGGAGAGCGCCGGGTGCGAACGTTCGATGAAGAGTCGGTTGTTAGCAAGGATGAGGTGAGGTCCGAAATTTCCGAACAAGTCGATGATCAAGAAATCAAGCTCGACGACGGTGAATCGGACCCGGAAGATGAACAGCAGGCAGGTGGGACACTGCCCGAGAAGGTCAAAACGCTATCCATATCGGAGGAGAAAGCATCGGAAAATGATTCCAAAGAGGCTGATGAGGATGAAGATGAGGACGGGGATTTGCCCCAGTTCCCTGATACGCACGTCAAGGTGGAACACGACACGGGCAAGGTGTCGGTGCAAGCGGATCCCATCTTGCGTCGGCTCACTTCGGACCCGGACCCCGAGTCTGTCATCTTTCTCGGCGATGACAAACCGTACATCATTCAGCCGTCCGCGCCGCGCAAGAAGCAAATCTCCAAGAGCAAGCAGAAGGCAAACGATAAGAAGGAAAAGGAACAGAAGGCGAAGGACAAACAAAATGCTTCCGCAAAGGAGGACCAGCAGAAACAGCAGGGCCAGTTGAAGCGCGGTCAGCGGGCAAAAATGCGCAAGATCAAGGAAAAGTACAAGGATCAGGATGACGATGAGCGGAAATTGATCATGGACATTTTGAAATCGGCCGGTAATCGGAAGCAGGATGAGGAGGCCAAGGAGGATGAAGACCAGCGCCAAGACGGCCAGGGCAAGGGTGGAGATCGTAAGCGAGCGCCGCGACAGAAACCGGGCGAGTTTGAGGAACTGGGTGATGATACGCCGGCCGCAGCCGATCTCGACATGCTGGACACCCTTACCGGGCAGCCGGTCGAAGATGACGAACTACTGTTTGCCATTCCCGTGGTGGCACCGTACCAATCGCTGCACAACTACAAATACAAGGTTAAGCTGACGCCCGGTACAGGCAAGCGTGGTAAGGCCAGCAAGATGGCGTTGCAAATCTTCCTCAAGGACAAACAATGCACGCCCCGGGAGAAGGACCTGTTGAAGGCGGTGAAGGACGAGGTGCTGGCGAGAAACATCCCCGGCAAGGTTAAGCTGTCCGCGCCCCAGATGCAGAAGGTGCAACGAAAGTGAGACTCGGAAGTTGGTGGCACGTAATACGTCCATACTCATGTTACGTTTCGCTCAATAAACTGTTATTCGCTTACATTTTCGTTCTGTTTGGAGAGAAGCAGGAAAGAAATGTGTAAAAGGTTTTATTTCCTAACAGTTCTGAGATTACAGAAAAGTCAATGATCTATTCTTTTTATACTGCCATACGGTTGTTCCTTAAGTTGAACTTATTCTCCAATTTTAGAAAACAGTTTTATAAAATGTTCAAAAAATATTTTCTAAATTGGCAACGTTGATGGATTAGGCATTTAAATGTAAAATAGTTATATAAAATCATATTTATATTTAAATACACCAGTAAATTAGAATGTTATTTTATTTTACATTTCATGTATTTGATAGCTTACATCCCTTGAAAGGAAAATAAGGTGCAGGCAGAAGCAGTGATGTACCTAGTCAGGGTCTAAGAATACTTTACATTTTCCAATTAACCCAGAGAAAAAACATTTAAATTTTATATCCCATTTTTGGGAAGGATTTTTTCGATTTTGTGAGTCGAACCCTGAAAATCAAGATCAGAAAAATATGTTTCTTCCCCAACGGCACATCACTGCTGGTGAGCATAACACCACCACCCACCACCCACAGGATGTAGTGTAGTACACACACTCTCACATACAAACACACTGACAATCCCCCAGCATAAAGTGATGCTGGTCGAAGAAGGTTGTGCGCATGCAGCTGGCGTTTTCCATGTTTTCAACTGTTCGCGTGTAACGACGACGTGTTCGCGTACACTTATCGCAGGTTTTTAGTGGCAAATCGAAACATGTGCTCAATATTGTTTAAGCTGACAGTGATCAGTCCCGAAACTATTCTGTCGAGTTTTTGAAGCGTTAGAAAGACCGTACAATCTGTATGCTATACCAAAGACAACTTGCACGGTAGAAGTGAAACAATACAATCGTCTGGATCGCACCCAATCGATCCACGTAAGGATCAAAATATAGGAACAGTTCTTGCAGAGGCGTTGAGATCCGAATCGATTCACAGTGCTAACAAGTGAACTGATAACATGCTTTCGCGAAAGGATATGTACTTAGTGCGTATGGCATAACCTCGACTCCGTGGCTTGTTATGGGCGTTCCGGGCGCAGGAAGATGAAGTGATGGGGAGCTATTCTTCTTTCAGCTCTGCATACAACATAGCGCCCTAAGTATCGGTTTCGTGTTGCGAAAAGTCTTACAAGTTTTAAGAAACGCAGCTCAACATACCTGAAAACGTACATGTCTGCCCCAACTTGGGTGGGTGCTTCCGTGGCTGAGGCTGACAGTGAACTTGTCGTGTATTATTTCTCCCCCAGAGAACGGCCAGGTAGAGTGGTATAGCGAAGAGGCGAGATGCATACATCCTCGCTGCAGACACAGGTCGGGAAACGCTGTTTCCTTTCATTTTAAAGCAAACCCGTAGGCCCCATTATGGTGCCCCAGAAAATGTCAAAATTTTCATACATAAAATATCGATCGCGAACCGTTTGCATGTGTTGTTGAAGGCTCGGATATTCTCGTCCTCGTGCCCGCCCGCCGCCGTCTGCGTGTCTCCGACCGGAGCAGCGAGAGAAAAACCCATGCGCACATAGTCGGAACGACAACAGAACACGCACACCAGCAACGGCGACGGCAGTAGGAGCAGCGCCAGCAGCGCAAGTGTACAGTGGTGTGCCCGTCCTGCAAACAAAACGTCGTCCTTACGCTCAGCTGCATTGTTCGACGACGGCAAGCGATGTGAGCAGAATCGTGTGTGCTGCACAGGCTGGCAACGTTTATCCCAGTGGGGGACACTCGACTGGTTTATCAAAATATGACATCTATCGCGCATTAGTGCACGGGTCGTTTGACGTCGACGCCTAAATGTAGGCAATTGGAGCGTGGCTTGGTGAATCTCTTCAGAACAACTCCTATTGCAGAGCGTGAAACGCCAATGAACCCATCAAAGTAATGTAAATTCGAAACAAACTAACACCCACACACACACACACTCACCCGAATGCTAATCTCACTGCCACTACTACAAGCGACGGTGTTTCAGAAAAAAAAAAACAATATAGTTAAGAAGCACAGCGCCAGTGCCGGTGTATGCATGCTAAACAAACGAAGTTCGCCTGCAATAGGTAATTCTTCTCGTCGAAAAGCTGACCGTCGCCAACGTTGATGGCTGATGACAACAGTGACAAGTGTCAGTGGAGCCATTACCGCGCAAGAAGGTGAAACGGTGGTGCCGCTGCGACAATAAATCTTCCCAAAAACGGATGCACACCGTCAGCCATCGTGCATCGTACGGAGCCGTGCAAACAACAGGACGCGGGCGATGAAACAAAAACTAGTCGAATGACAACAAAACAAAGTTAAAAAAAACCACGGACAAACTCACGATTTGCAAATGGCGAGCGGATGCGTTGTTGATTTTGTCGCGTTTGTACGGTGCAAGAAAATTGACTGCTGAATATTTCATGCGCCTAGGAGGCTGTGGTGTTTTGTGCCTGTGTGACTGTGACTGTGTGTGTGTATGTGTGCGTGCTCACGGTTGCGATGTGTGTAGGTAAAACGAAGTAGCCACGGATCAACAATGTCCTGCCCCGATAATGTGGCGCTTCCGAACAGGGATGGTGCTGATTTGCCAACTGTTTGACGTTTTAGTACCTGCTGCTCCACTTCGGCAGCCCGTGGATGGAGACGCCCGGTCGTAAATAAATCCGGCCCCGAATCCAGCCGTACACAGCAAAGAGGATAAAATTAATCGGCAGATAGTGATGAAACCGTGCACGAAAGGATTAAGCAGAGCGAGCAGATTAAAAGTGGACATGATTTATGTGGGATTATAAGAAAAAAAAAGTCTAGCTCTTTTTTTAACCAACGTTCCATTTCATTCAACTCATTCCAGCACCTGAACGAGCGAGATTACTGTGCGTGGTAGTGAACTTGAGCGAGGCCCTACTGCCAGCGGAAGCCACCGCGGACGCGAAAAATGTTTCCGAAGCGGTCGGAACGGGTGCTGTGTGTGTGATCTACCCGGCCCGGGATGATGATGGGTGTCACGGGATGTGCGTTTGAAGGGCGTGTGGCACAGGCGTGGTGTTGTGTCGGTGGTTGTGGGCGGCGCTGGTGGTAGTGTTTAAAGTTCACGCTCACGGTCCGGTGTGTTTAAAGCCAGCCGCCTGGAACGACTTCGCCGAAGCCGCCTTACCGTAGTGCCAATGCCGGTGGGAAATGTTTCATACTATCAGAGAAGAAAGTATTCCCCGCAGGCTCCACCGGATCACCAGTGAGTATGCGATACACGCGCTTAGATTAGGATGAATTAGGCAAGCAAAAAGGCCACAAAAAACGCACCTATCTTCATTCATTTCATCATACACATATCTTCATCTTCAATAAGTTTAATTATATTTTCAACTCCTTATGCCTCTTAAGCATTCCTGGTGTACTACTGATGCTCCGATCGATTTCAGCTCCGATCGATTAATGAGCATGTGCGTATTTTCCTAACGATATTTATTGCAATCCATATCCCAAACCCGGCCGGCCACCGGCCGTGGTGGGGCACCCTTGAAGGCATTTGTTGCTCTCCGTGTCCTTCGCAAACAAATGACCTCCGGAGCCCACAGGGCATTACTTATTTATGCGCTGTGGCTTATTTCCCGGCCTCCTTCCGCCTTATCCGGGGCCTGTGCTTTGAAAGTCAAATTATACAGCCCATCCAAATCATGATTGATGAATGAAAAAGCTCGTCAGCCTTTTCGCCACACACACTCACGTACAGAGCGACGGAGGATGTAAATGGCCCCGGCAGTCGTATGATAGCGCGGCGTCCGGCGTGCAAAGCGCTGGCCGCATGTGTAGCGCCGGCGATGGTGATTTATTTATCAGTGCTTACGAATCGAAATGGAGCCGGGGGCGGGTGGTGAATTTATACGCCCATAGCAATTATTATGAGCTTCTCATCATTCTCGGGTCGTTTACGTTTGCGGTGTAAGCACCGAACGTAGAAGGATGCCAGCACCAGCAACGACGCAGAGAGCGTTTTTACATTCGACATGGCGGTTGGGAGCGCTTCGAGAGGGTAAAAATCCACTTTTTTAATGAAATGCCTTTCACTCGATCAGTTCAATAGCGCCTGTTAACTGGGAAGTGTTTTATGTTTCGCCCATTATTCAGCAGTCCTGCCACTGGCACCACGGACCGTGAAATATGTTATCTTCGCAGTAACGCTGCTGCTGTTGTTGTTTTTTTTCTCACTGTGTCTGTGGGGTTTGGCGTGGGATTTTCGTTTGTTTTACACTCCGTTTGCCACTGACGTGTGCAGTTATAATTAATTGTTGCGACCGAAGGACCGCGCGCTGAAGAAGACAGCCATTGTTCGGCATTCAGATATTCGCGGACCGTTCCGCTCTGTGAGGTAATTTACTGCATCTGCTCAGTAGCTCAACTTTATACATATATTGCTTCTTTGCAATCTTTTCCACCGGGCGATGTTCGAAGAATCATATGCAAATTTGAAATAAGTGCTTTTCTGACAACATTACTGGAATTTCGGAGCAAAAGCGAGTGTTTTCTTTATCGTGAGTTACACGCATGAGCGTATTTCGCTACGAACAACAAACCCATCGCATGATGCCGGTGCTTGTTGGAGCAGATACGTATGTTACTTGTTTTCTGCCAATTTTCCAACCCCATGGAATAGGACAACAAAACGCACGGAGAACGCGCGGCACAAGTGTAGCTGGCTGTTGGAAACTCCGTTGTACTCCGCCTGGGCCCCGGATACCTGGAAATGACTCCGCCAACGTGCTCCGTGACTAGCCGGGTGCATATAGCACTGGGAGCACTGCATGCCTGCGTACCTTGTTTGCAGTGCCGACAGGACTTGGATTGTTGGAACTTTTTCCTTTTATTCACGATGAATTTTTGTGTCCGTGTGTGTGTGTGCAGCATTGAACGGTCGCCCACGGTGCGTTTGGTGTTTTCCGACCCGAGTGCCGGGTGCCACTGCAGCGAGCCACGCAACTGACGGAAGTTGTGGGTGAACACACACACACAAACACCCACCCACACACCCATGATTAACGAGCCGGCCGCGAAAGCAATAGCTTTAAGTGGCACACGATGACGAACCGAAATCCTGGCATGTTGTTAGCCGCCCGCTGATGGCGTGATTAGTTTTGTGTGCCGAAGAAACCCGCCCCGGGATTTGCCGGGGATATCCGGGGCGCGTTTGGACTGCGTTTCGGTGCGTTCCTTCCTTTCGGTTCCTTCTCCTCGGGGCGGCGGGTGGGGTTAGGTTCGAGTGGGGGTGGAATTTCATTTGCGTGGAATGTATTTATGTAAATATCTGTAAACAACGCATTCCTTCCTTCCATTGTCTAATCGAAATGTGCGCCTCCGGCGCTGGTACGCTGGTGCGCGGCCTTGCGTCTGGGTGCCCTTGCGTGCGCGGGGAGTTATGATGAATGTTTACACGAGTTTAAGGTGAAGGTTGAGCGCCACCGTGGCGAATCTTCAAGTGTTGTTTTTATCGCGAGCCAAGAGATTAAGTGGAATTTCTCCTCCAACACTACTCGTTTCAGTAGTTGCGCCTAAAGTCATGCACTTGTAGCACAGTTTGTGGGCAAGCGTTTAGTAGCGAAAGTAGGAGCTGCTCTAGTATCAAAACTATAAAACTGTGATATATAAGAACTAGATCAAGCTTGCCGTCAATTTGAATTGAAAAACACTTTCCACTTTTGCCAAGTCATCTTTTTCATCGCTGGAACCAGCATTTTTTTCCCACAAACATTGCATCACCTCATTATCCCTCGCGTTAGTGTGCATGTCCCCGAACGACCAAAAACACGTTGACCCATATTTTCGCTCCCCTCCCGAGAGACTGTGCGGGATTTTGTCCTTCGTAATCCGGGGCATATTAACTTTCGGATAACTTTCCCATCCCCGGCGGGAGGCGGGAGTACAAATTCTTGATCGCAGGGCAGGGGGAACGGGGACAACGGAACGGATGCTTAAGCTGCACATACGGCTAAGTATGTGTTTGATTTATGCTGAGCTCTTACGGGGGAGCTGCTGCTGCTACTTCCGGCATCCCGACAATCTCGGCAAGTTTTAAAGAGCGCACAACAAGCGCAGTCCGACGCGAGCGGGACGCCAACTTACAAGCCGGTGCGACCAGAAGGGGTTTATTATGCATGAAAATGTCCCTGGGACTCTCGTAAACATGCTCGGGAGTGAGGGGGGGGAGTAAGAGCAAGTGCTGATTCAGTGTGCCATAATTTATGCGCAATCTTCCACCTCCGCTTGTGTTACACTGCCCAAAAGTGTGGTGTTCCGGGCGTTCTTGTTTTTTGTTTCTCTCTCTTTCTCTCTCACTCTCACGGTTTGGTTTCGCCTGTTTCGATCCCCATCATCTCTCGCCCGTCGGGTGAACAGTGATTGCGATGCAGCCAAAGTGCTTTTGTGCAACCTCCCGTGTGGCGGGAAGATGCCGCACGGTACGGGTTGAGTCATTGTCCTACTCGAAGCGGTGGAGTAAATTGGCTGTGAATGTGTTTTTAAGGATGTAGTGGGTCATCCGAGAGCAGTCGCACACACACACATTCACAAAAAAAAAACGGTTCGACCCTCGTCGAAGTGGCGCACGGAACCAGTTGTCAGTTCTTTGATGTCTCATGGTACTTCCCGGGAAGATGACTCGCAAAGCAGTCGGCCCTTTGGAGACGCTCGCAAGTCGAAACGGTCGTGCAGGAGGTGTTTGGTGGCGTTAGAGCACACCAAGTACTAATGATTTTGTGCAAGTGCTCTAGTCAGTCGTTTTTTTTTCTCTTCAGGGGCGCAAAATGGACGAGTAATTGGATGCCGTGACGCTTGCCGCTCGGTATGATGTTTCCATTTTGTTTACATTTTGCATTTTCCGGCGGTTGTTTTTGCCTTCGGGGAACACATTATTTTCCAGTCAAATTGAATTCGGTCGAAAATTCGCTGGTAATCATGCAGCAGTCGTCTTATACTCCTGCTCCCGGGGAGGTTTATTTCGTGTCGAATTACCCGACAATTGCTGCGATGGATGGTGTATTGGGCTAGAAGAAACCATTTTCTTGCGATCTCATCGGGTGCCGCAACCATGCTGACGGTGATGATGATGATGATGATGAAATTTGTAATGCATTTAATGCTTTATATTAGCCACGCGTAGACGGAGGCGAGCCGGTGATGCTGCCTGGTGTGAAGCTTGTTTGCGATCATGATTCAATTACTGGGAATTATCTCAATATGGGATCGGTCTAAGCTGACGCGGGAGATCATATTTTGCAAACAAGACGACAGATCGCTAAAGAATAAACATCCCAAAGGTCGATTTTGTTTTACAATCCTTTTAATACAATTTTTTTCGTCTTTTGTCGAAGAAAGAATACTATAGCTCTTAAAATAAGACTTAAAGTCATAGCACTTATTGTCGGCAGATTCGTCAGTTTCTTTTTTCTGGGCACATTAACCTTGAGTTGGTCTACGTCAACCATTTCAGGCTTTCTCTGACTTGATTATACTAGTAGCTCTGGAGTAAGTCTGATATGATTCTTTTATGTTCCTATTTTAGACATTGAAATAAGGATAATTCTTGCTGTTGATATGAGACTTCCTCTAACTATCAGTGTTGTGACAACGCCATTATGTACACGATTTTAGTTCCAACATTGTTTAAACTATTCATATCAAACCACTAGCTCATACTCCACTGCTCTCTATCATTACGAACACTAAACAACGCATTACCCTTTCTCTACCTCTACCAACGGCACTAGGTCACGAATATTCTTTGGAGATTACGCGCGCCCCGATGGCGGCAGTGAACGGTGCCGCTCGAATGGAAGTATCGCGTCGGTCACGCCGAGCCAGTCGTCGTCCTCGTGCGTCAGTGTGAATAGTGCAGCGTCGTTGGCGGAGCGGGTGGCGGCGGATGCAGCGAACGCCAATCTGCTGAGCGTGCCGTCGAAGGGTGCCGAAAACGAATCGTGTTCCGTGCCAAAATGTGCCATCGATAGTGTCGGTGGGTGTGCTACGTCGGGGTCCAATTGCTGTGGTGGTGGTGAAGGTGTTAGTGGTGGCGGTATCGAGCCGCAACAGGTTGGGCCGCCGGGTCGGGCAAGTGTCAGTGAAAGTGCCACCGGATACGAGAGTCTGCGGAGTGGTGGTGGTGGTGGTGCAGCACGGGCCGCTGGATGTAGCAGTGGTAGCAATATTAGTAGCGGTGGTAGTGTAAATAGCGCTAACATTAGTGTCAACGGCCAGCAGCAACGCCGGGTGCAAGTGTCAAGTGGTCCGAGTAGTGCGAGCGGTAGCAGCAACTGCGGCGATCCAGCCAATGGACCTTTGCTACTGTCTCCGGCTGTGGCATCCTCTACCGCAAGCGGTGCCGCCGGTGCTAACAATCGTACCGGGCTGTTGCTTCCGGTCAGATCGTCGTCGTTTGCCGTAGCGTCAGCGTCTTCTGCGGCAGGGCCGCCTTCCGGTGGAGGCTTGGGCCAATCGGTGGCGTCGAGTTCGAGCCAGGTTTCCACGGCGTTTGATTCCGGTCTCCGTAACAGCAATGAGGAGTACAGATTGCAAGTTTCGCCAGGTAAATACCCGCACCAGGTTTCGCCAACAGCACTATTCCGACATTAGACTTCCAGGAAGCGCACACGCGCACTTTGAAGTAGTAATTAATGTACACATTCCGACGGGAACCTTGAACACATCCTGCAGCTATTAATACTCCCGACATCAAACCGAACGCACTGGGTCATGTAAATTCGCGTGAAATGATTATGATTGGAAGTGTAAACCATCGGCGACTAATTTGATCGATATGATTTCGCGCGACATCGTGGAAATTGCCGCCCGTCGACTAATTAGCGAGGGAAGTGCCCGGTGGTAGCGCTGTTTTCACTAGACGCCCGACACAAAGCAAACAGTCAAACCCTCGGCCATTACCTTCGGATGGGTGGGCAGGTGTGTACCGGCCTAATCATCGAAACTGTTGCTCGATGCCTATTTTGACCCACACGGACGGAGAAGCATCCGTTCTCCAGACGCGTGTCGGTTGTTGCCAGTAGCGTGTTAATTGCAAGTAGTTCATGCACCATACACTATCCTTGGGAGGATGTACTATTATACTCTCAAGGGCGGCACTAACGCAAGTGTTGGTGTGAACGGGTACTAAGCTTTTATATTTTAAGGAGTATGTAATGTTTGGAACACTGTCGACGCGTAGGGATTATGAAGGATATACATTTGGGATATCTTTATGACAGCATTATCCGTGTGGCCCGCGTACGATAAGCCCTTACCGCTGCTATGCGCTGCTTGGAACCATCTTTCTTAGATCTTGAGCGCTGCTGCGATATAGATACGTACAATTCCCAGAATCAAGACAACATATTTGATGTTTAACTTTAGCGATCGCACCACGAAGAGCGATCAACACGGAGAGGCTGGAAATGTAAACATAATGTTGAGTGTGTTATTACGATATGCTGTTTGTTTGGCAAATTGAGTTGTGAGCATGAACAACCGAGTCTTGTCTGAAATGTAAATTAGAGAGTTTGCTGTCTATTAGATTGCTCAGACTGTGCGCCAGAAGATTTGATAGTACTACCCCGAACTTTCAATCGGAGTTCGGAATTCGTGTGCGTGCGTGCTCATATGCTCCAACAAAGAACGAACGAAGTAGTGACGATAGTTTAACCTTGCTAATTGCCTGCGGTTTGAATTGTTAGCCCATCAAATTCTTGAACCGCCGCGCGAACGTTCCGAGCTGGTACGCTCCGCACCAGTAAGCGAGTTAACGGACGAACTTTTAATCTACCGAACCGGGGTCTGGCGCTGGCGGCGGCAGCGCTGACTGCCAAGAAGTTGGCGGGGTAAAATGTGAGGATTAAAATTGGCTTTCTCTGTAAACGCGAACGCCAAGTTCGGTGCCCTTCCACGACTGGCAGGCGGGGTGGCAAAAGACAAAGAGAGAAGTGTAATTTATGAGTTCAGCGAACGAACGGTTTAGCGCGAAAACGGCCAGATCGAGAAAGTTACCCACGTCGTGGGGCAAAAGGGCAAATACGCGACCGGCGTGGCGTGTGGGCCGCGTGGATTGGAAATTCATTTCCCAAATTGAGGACAAACCACGACCGCCACTGCTGAGCTGCTGACGTATGGACGGGATGTGACTTGCATCCCGACCACCATAAGCAAGAAGACAAAAAAAGCGTGTCGGCGAGTTCATTCTGTGCCACAGGACGGTGGGTCCGTGCTCCGGCCATTCCATATCCGTGACTTTCCTGTCGCATAAATATGTCGGTTTCGGTTCCAACCGCAGGTTCCATTTCCGCTGGCAATCCGACCGTCCTTGACGGCGTCCGTTCCGTCGACTGGGTCACATTACGGCACGACGTCGATTTGAATTTACTCCTGCGTGGGGCCAAAGCCAAATGTGAAATTAAATAACCTCACACCGCCGGTACCGGCACACCGGGGGGAGTCATTCCGGTTGCCACGGCGGTAATGCGTCTTTGTCGGCACGGAAGAGAAGCGTCAACATACGCGTACGAACGCGCTTGGGCTGGTGGCAGATTACCGAAAGGAAAATTAACCGTGTATCGACATTGTTGTCGACTAAATCCATTCACCGTTCGTGTGTGTGTTTGTGTCGGGAAGTGAAAAACGAGCCAGAACAGAAAACCACGACCGGTGCAAACACTTGATTCGGAGTTGGAAGACTGTGTGTACGCAACACGCTTGCGGTTGAAGGGAGGAAAAATGAATAGCACAGGTAGGTTTGTTGGAAAATGTGTTTTCATCCCCCGCCGCTCGATCTGGAGCTGCTGCGCTTGAGAAGCCCACGAACAGCAGCGTGTATGCTCCGACTCATGTACTTCTGTCTTCCACCGCAGCTACCGGCGCTGAAGTTGCTTCCGCACTTCACAATTGGGTTACGGAAGTGTTGTTTTTTTTCCTTTCTCGTGTTCCAAAATCCCGAAGTTATGGTGAATTATTCTGCGATTGCAAAGTGTGTTGTGTTTTTGTTCCTGTACCTTTGCCTGTGGTGGCTGGCAAATGTCAATAGGATGCAAATGGGCGCCGGAGCACAAGTCCGGAGCGCTCCAGAAACGTTAAACAGTTCGTTTAAACGATGATAGCTCCATCAATAACGAACGGAGAACGCGGATGTTTCCTTGTTCTCCACCACATCACCACGAACGAAAAAGAAAATCCGTTTCTCCGGAAAGGTGCCTGAAATATTCATGCCCGCTCGCGCAAGGGAAAGTGAAAGTCGGAAGACGGAGGACGGAGGCGAACTCCAACAAAACAAAGCCAGAATCCTTGATATTTGAGGCTGGTGCTGCATTATTAACACCTTAATGTTATGAAATCCGGCACCGAGAATACGACCGCTTTCTGCGCCTTTCAGGCTGCGGAATTAAAAGCGCAAAAAGCATCCCGGTGGTTGGCGGCAACTTCCGAAACAAATTTTCGTGCGGCCTTCCGCTGTACCGCAAGAGGAGGAGGTCACAGCGAGCGACCGGAACCGGAACCATCGTTTCCATTCGGCCGTGGGAAGAGGGGGGGGGGGGCACACACACACACGCACCAGGAGAAAAAAGGCACGAGAAAAGTGGAGCTGGGTTGTACGTTAAAAGTTCCACTGCACGACAGGTTTTGATTTATTTCCCGACAGAGCCGCGGCACCGAACCGGCCACCGACCGCCTGGGCGCTTTTCCCCGAAGGCCCCGCTCAAACGGCCCCCTCCCCTTGCCCCAATATTCGTCGTCTTTGGGCTGTATTTTATTTTGGCCTACATTGGCCCGGCTTCGCGGAATGTGGAACAATAAAACGAACGACGGCGACAATTCGCGCAGAGCGATTTTCTATAAAGTTTAAGAACTGATTGCACCCGACGCGGAGCATCGGCCGCCGGAACCGAAGACCGCCGCGTCCTTCGTGGCCCCTGGAAGTGGGGCATCGAGTGAGAGAGAGAGAGAGAGAGAGAGAGAGAGAGAGAGAGAGAGAGAGAGAGAGAGAGAGAGAGAGAGAGTTAGCGATCATTTCCGGATCATAAATTTTGTGCTTGCTCAGCAGCGGCCGGTTAGCGTTAAACCCGACTCCCGGTACGACCAAACGTACGGTGGGCCTGTTGTTTCTTTTTCTTTTTTTGCTTCGCTTCTTGCTCCGGGTTCCGGTGAGTTGGTTGCGCTTGTGTTGTGCTGTGTGTGCTAACGACGTACCCGGGTACCCGGTTGTTTGATGTTTTGTGCCGTGTGCCCGATGCGATCCGGTGCTGTTTATGCAGGCGCATGAGCCACCCAAAGCTACCAGCGCGCTGCCGTAACAATGGTTCGGTGACTTTTGTTTTGAAAGTAGTGCGAGTGTGGGAATGAAATTCAGATTTAGTGCACGGTGAGTACGTTCGTCGTACTGTGAGACGTCTTGTTCGGCCACCGACATAAACGCCGACAGCAAATGTAATCAAGTCGAGCTTGGAAGTTGCTAATGACATTTCATTGAAACAATATTTGGAGATTCTTCGAAACAATTAATAACGTTTATGTTCCTAAGGATGGAGCGAAAATGAAATTGTTCACACGGATTTTTTGATTTTTTGTTACCTACTGGCAAGATCTTTCAAAAATTACCTTTTAAATCATAAATTTCAATTTTAAAGCTGTCGTCTTTCACGTCTTGAAATACCATGAAGCGAGCTTTCCTTTGAAAAATGGTTACCATCTTCCAGGCTACTTACATTTGACATTTGGAGTTTTGTTTATAACACCTACTTGAACTCGAGTTACTAGTTTCTCCTGTTATGGAATTGCTCGTGTGTTGTCCAGTCTCAATTTGTCATATGGTGAGTGAATTTAGCTCAATTATTCACACCAACTATCTTTTGTGTTCTGTAGCAGCTGTTTCTTGCTCTGGAAAATTGTACATTTCATATTGAAGTACTCTCCATTCTCGGTTCAATATTCAAAGAAAGGAGTATTCCTTTCGAAACTGAATTGGTCATCATCCTGCAGACTACTATTATTTGACAGTTCAAGTTTTGTTTATAATACCGACTCGAACTCGAGTTGGTTGTTCCTGTGATATGTTTATTTTTTTGGTTTCGCTGTGAGTTAAATATTTGGTATGCTTTCCAAAAACTCGCTCCGATTGTGCCGATAGTAGCTATGTCGTAACATATAACACCACTTCCTCCCATTATGGTGTTGCGAGTGTACATTGCCACAGCATCAACACGTAAGGACGAACCGTAACAATACCCTCCCGAAGCTATCATCATTTTAGAGTAAAGGTTTCGTTGAAATATGATCCCACTAAAGCACGGCGTCATAAATCTACTCAAAACTCGTACGCCGCTTGCCGGGCGCGGTGGGTACGGTTGGCGTTTGTGTACGGGCGGATTTCGTATCGGCGCAGGCGGACGGCACCGGACGCCGTGCGGGGCGAAGTTTTATGTTCCTGACGCTGCTGATAGTTCGTTACTGAAGTGAGCGTTTAAGAGCATGTTTCAGGCGAGTGGATCCGTGTTTCCTTCCACCGTGGCTGCCTGGCTCCCCGAAAGCTGCCGGATGCTGCCGGAGTAATTGAAACCGAAACAGCTTCAAGTATCATTGGCCAGAGCAGCGGCAGCAGCAGCAGCAGGCGGAAGTTTTCTGTGCAGTTCTGAAGTTCGGTTCGGTCCATTGTTTCCCATTGTGCAGGAGGAACCTGCCACACAAACCGATGTAAGATCCGCGAAGTGATTTGAAAATTTAAATTTGCGAAGCGAGCTGTCGGTTTCCTTTTTTTGCTGGGTTGAAAGTTCGTCCCCCCCCCCCCCTGATAAGCGACTCCGCCGGAAGCGCACGTCAGATGGGTTTGCTTGGCGAAGTCAGAAAGAGGTTGCCAGAAGGAAAAAAACGGGCAGGCCAAATATTGATTTTCCAAATGCTCTCGCTTCCAAAGGCACCCCGTGCTGGGGCGGGATCTGAGGGAGCACCGTCTAACAATGCGGCCAAATTTTGATAGCCAAAGAATGCACCCACATGCACCGTAGATCATTGCGCGATATCCGCTCGCGCGGTCTTGCCGCTATCGGCCCCCAACAAACTGGACGGGATCTTTAATCTCACCCCCGGATGAATAATTTGTGAGCCGCTGGCTATAAATCTCGGCACGCCGGCCCGTATCTTCGCGCTTCGGTCTGGAGTTTTCGTTGCGCTTCCAAACTCTCCGAGCTCTCCGACCGGCTCGACAAATGGCCGCTTGCGTCGGAAGTGCATTCCGAGCGGGCGAACGTGCTCGGTTTGGTGGTGCATGTGCAAATACGGTGCTGCCGTTTATGCTCGGTATACAGCATCGAAGCGCGCGTGTGTGTGTGTCTGTGTGTTTGCCTTTGCTTTATGCAACCAGGTGGGAAACTTGAGGTGGACGATCTTCCTTCTTTTATTGTACCGGTTTTCACGGGGTGCTCCCGGTGGGAAGGAATCGGAAAGTAGTTCCTTTATGTGTTTCCCCGTGTGAAAGGGGCTTTATAGTCGCTTGCTGCTGTGAGTAGCTCTGTGAGCACACACACACACGCATACTCGAGTGCTTCCCGAGTGGGAAAAAGTTTGCTTCTTCTCTTCTGCAAACCGAGAACGGCTACAAAGTTGAACCGAGCGGGCTTTCTTTCAAGCGTTTCCTGCTGCTGTAGCTGTTGCTGCTATAAGTGTTGATGATATTTGCTAGTGTAACATGTGTGTTCGTTTCCGGGCATAATGTGGGTGGGTGTGTGTATATATGATTCCCTCCCCGAACAAGATGAAGAGGTTCTTCATCCCACATTACGACGTGCGGTGGAAAGAGTTTTCCGGGCCGGGCAAAGTACGATTTCAGTTTTTATCACTCATTTGCGCAGGAAAAACGACAGCTGACGTCACATGCATACACACACACACACACAAGAAAAAAGACGAGAGTTCGGTAAGTACTACAACTGTCCCAGTTCGGTGTGCATTTGAAAAATGTTGATTTTTGTTTGCTCATGCTGGTCTTAGCAACAGCAACACGGTGACGCTGTGAAGGAGAGAGAGAGAGAAAAAACGCGCTATGTACAAACCCGCCAGAGACCTTGAACCTTTGGCACACTTCATTGAAAACGGCCTTTTTATTTCTTCTCTCGCCGCTCGTCGCGTCCTCGGGGCCGGTTCGCAGCGTGCAAGGACGCGTTAATGGTGGTAATGACGAGATGCGTGGCGTAATGATATGGCTGGATGATGCTCCGAAAGCAAGAAAAGCGCGGAGCGCAAACTGCATTCCGGTGGGCGAAGTATCGCACCGTGTGGCACTGAGAGACTTTGACGGAAGCGCTCGACTTGCTGTAACTTACATTCCACCGACCTCTTTGGGCTTTGGGCTTCCAGTGGGTGGGAGGCGTTTGAGGAGAGTCCGGTTTGTGTGGGTCGTTTTTACATGGCTGGAGACAAAGTAGATGACTTGTGCCGTCAAGTAACACGGTCTCGCTGGTTGGACAGGAGCACAAAAGGGAAGCGATGCATGAACGCTGGTGATTCTAATTCTGGAACGACACTTTTCCACGGTGTTTAGCATTCGTTTGAGAGCAGCGCTAGGTGTTGGAAGCAAAGCTGTACGAAAATATTAGTGTAATATGTGGCAGATCGATTGTTTGGACTCAATTACATTCATCAGTAACAAGTAACGTTTCACGGCATTAGGCATTAGCATAAAATACATAAAACAGTGAGCCTCTGCATTCATTCGTTCAAGTACCTAGAAGAAACAAGTCGGCGCGAGCATCAGTAGTGTGAAAGTAAAAGTATTGTTTCATCACGCAACGCAATCAAAAATAGAGACTCCAGCACGTACGGAACCGTTTCCGGCGCCAGAGCTGGAGGTAATTTATCGATTTTCATTGATAGCTCACTCGGTTAGCTTTTCCGGAGGCACTTCAATTTATGAAAACAGGGCCCCGGCTGGATCATGGTTCCATCGCCCCGGGGTTCGCTCGCCTTGGTTTGCCATAATTAATTTATTTTATAATTGATGCAATCCAACGATGATGATAAAACAACGCACGCCACCAGGTCGACCCAGGTCGCCCCCCCCCCGATTGGCACGGGCAGATTTCCGAGAACGGAAGACTAAATTTATCTCCGAACGGTCCGAACGGCACGCACCGGCTCCGAGTTCTCTCTGTCCCTCTCTCTCTTGGACGCGATGGACGCGTAACGATCCACTATCAAAACGAGCAAATGAATAATTAATACAGTTAATGCTCGAGATAAGTTTAGCTGTGTGCCGGCTAACGAACGCCCCCTCCCCCCCTCCCGGAACGGTATGTGTGTGTGTGGCATGCATACCAATGCGGTGGAGGCTGTTAGAGCGCTCGAGAGCGTTAGAGAGTAATGCAAATGGGCACCGACGGCATATGTACGCCGTTGCGTACGCGCTAAGCAGCCCATCAGACACATCTTGCGAGGGGCGGGGGGGGGGGGGGGGTCGTGAAGAGCACTGGTAAGCCGGATGGCAAAACTTTCACCACTCACTCGCGTCTGCTCCGAGCGAGATCAATAATTCAAAGTGTCCAGAGCAGAGCGTGTAGGAGCAAAAGGAGGCGCCCGGTCGCTTGTACTCATCGCACATTGCACATCTACTCTGTAAGTGTGTGCGTTCGTTAGGGGCTTTATTTTATCATAATTGCTTCGGTTCGGGCTTCACCACTCGCTGCCGATGTAATTTGCTTATGCAAATATTAAGCTATTATTGAGCGCAGAACGGAAAGGATTTCTGGTGAAAAGCGTTGCGCTCTGGCCAGCACCAGTGGGAAAGGGTTTTGCAGAAAAAAGCTCCGTGTTTCTTTCTCGGTGACCCGGGCTGGTCGTTAGGTAATTAATAACGTTACGAGCGGTAAGGTAGTGGCCATTATGGGAATTACTCACGTTTTATTTAACGTTCTTCGAGGGAACTTCGTGTCTGTCAGTTGTCTCCTGGCCCGGGCTGGTTAACTCTCCCTCCCAAGCTGGTTAACAACATCGCCAATATGCTAATCTACGCTGGCTAACGACTCTTATCTCATACAGCTTAGCGTAACTATAAAGCAACGAATACTTGTCTGGAATCGCCTGGCAGCCTTTCATCCAACGTCGTATCGCCAAGATCTAACGTTATGGTTCGAGCGGTTGCATTCGGCCGGCGTGGCCTGTGGGCTGCTCCATGTGAGCAGCAATCTAATTCTGTCACACGAGAAGTGGGCGCCCCTTAGAGGCGTGTCCCAGTGCTCGGCTGCTCGACGTCGGTGTCGTCGGTGATGGAAAATTCCTGGTCACTGTGTGGGTACGGCGGCGGAACCGACCGTGGCGTTCTGCGGTTTGACAGGCGGTTTGGTCCGACGCCGCCGTTGGCGCTGATCCGATTCGCGGCGGCGGTTTCGGCCGCCGGCGCCGTGCGCGATGATTTATGGCAGCAGCAGCGGCCGGTGGTGCGTGTGTCTTCCTCCTCACGGTGGCTTCCACGACAGCAGGAGCAGCAGCAGCGGAGTCGCTGGCTGACCTTACCCGCGAGTCGCTTCATCGACGCACGGAACCCGTTGTGCCACCAGGCGTAAATGATCGGATTGAGCAGGCTGTTCGCGAAGCCGAGGATGGCCAGCGGGCTCGCGATGGCGAACTGGAGCCCGCGGCACAGCTCGCCGTTCGTGGCCGGGTCGCACGCGACGTACATGAGGCTCGCGATGAAGTACGGCACCCACGTCACGACGAAGCTGCCCGTCGTGAACATCACGACTTTTATCGCCTTCCACTTCGTTGGGCTTTTGCCGGCGCTCGACGGCAGCGCGGTGGTGGCCGTCGTCGTCCCTGTCCCGGTCGTCATCGCTGTGCCGGACACGGCCGGGATGTCACCACCGTTCAGTGCCTTCTGGGAGGCTTTTTGGGTGCGCGCGCCCGAGCAGCATCGCGACCGCAGGCAGAGACACCGTCCCGGCCCGGCCCGTTTCGACAGTTCGTCCTCGCTCAGAGCGTGCTCCGTGTCGGAGAGGCTGCCCGCCGATCGATCGCGGTTGGGCTGTGCCGGTGGGACTGGGGTTGCTCCATTTACAGCGCCGCCTCCGCCTCGGAACAGTCGCAGATTGCCCGTCTGTACGCCGCGCAGCTCGCGCGATGCCTTCTTCAGCTGGTTGACGCGCCGCAGCGCCTTCTGCAGGATGATCCCGTACAGGACGATGACCAGCAGCACGGGCAGGATGCCGACGACCGACGTCAGGATGACCAGCGCGGGCGGCGCCAGCCGGATGAACCAACACGTGCGGCCACCGTCCGTATCGCCGCGCCACCCGAACGCGGGCAGAAACCCAATCGTGGCTCCTAATTGAGGGGGGGAGAAATGTGGACAGGGGACATTAACGGGCATTCCGAACCCGAATGGCGAGTACGCTTACCGATGAGCCAGGTGATGGCAATGAGAATGCGCGCCCGGGTGCGAGTCAGGTAGCGCTGGTACTGGAGCCCGTACACGATGTAAAGGTAGCGATCGATCGCTATCAGCCCCACGCTGTACACCGAGACCAGCGAGGTGGACACAATGAGACCTGCAACGAGCAACGGGGAGAGAGAGAGAGAGAGAGAGAACACATCAGCGTGGCCGACCCAACTACCGGACTCTGATTCGGAACGAGCTGAATCTAATGTCATGCCTGCATGTATGTAGAGGGGTCAAAGGACGCGAACGACAAGAAGCAACACATCCTTCCTCCTTTGATGAGGCCCGGTGGGTGGGTTAATGGTGGGCGAGATGCGGGCCCGCGTGCAGATCTCCCGCCGGAGTTAACCGGGGCCACTCGGCATGTAACCGATACGCAATTACGCGCATGTGTTCGCTGTCAATCGAGCGAAATTGCCTCGCATTTAAGCCAGCCCGGCACGGGGTGGACGTATGCAAGTTCGGTCGACTGCATGTTTCATGGAAATTTGCCTCCCACCGGTGTACGAAACTATGCTGTAACGAGCTGTTGTTTCTTCGGTTCGATTGCATTGTGTCCAGTTCGCTTTTTTTTCTGCCCCTATCCGCGAAACGCCAGATCCTGGCAGCCGAGTTCGAGCAGCAGGGGATGGATTTTTAATGAGACGGATCTAGCATTATCGCATGATTGAAAGCTTTCAATTCATTAGCTTCGCGAGGCTGGCCGCTCGTGGAATTAGCGCTTCCATGTCCGTCTTAAAACCGCTCTCACACGTCGCTTCTAGAGGGTCTTTTTTCGCTCTCGCTTCACTCCACTCTAGGAATAGTTTTCTCGTTTTTTCCCCCATTCACAGCTGGAATGCGATTTTGTGCATTCCACCGTTTCGAAGCGCCGAACGTCCCATTCTCGATCGGGGAGAACGTACCCGTCCCGTGCACGCTTCCAAAGGGGAAGGAAAAATCATTTCGAAAAAGCAAAAGAATAGAATTCAATCGCAAAAATTCCTTCCCTCGGTGACGGTGAGCCAACGGACCAACACGGAGAGTAGCAAGTCCGCGAAAACACATTCCCCGTGAAAGAAAGGGTTGGCTCGCAGGGAAGTGCAGTTTTATAAAATAAATAAAAGCAGAAACAGACGCGCGAACGCCAACACAAACAAACCCCGCGTTGCTGGAAGATGGAAAAAGTTTTCCCTCTGTCTGTCTGTCCCTGTCTGTGTGTGTGTGCTTGGAGCTCCTCCACCGTTTGGGTGGTGGAAAGGATTTGTTGATTTAAAACAATTTGGATGCATTTAGTGGAGCAGCAGCATCTATTTTCGGTGTTCTTTTTTTGAGGCGTTTTGAGTTCGCTACACCGTTCGCTTGTGTTTTGCGGAATGATCGAGCGTGTGGCGTGTGTGAAATTAAACCGTACACGGCGGATCTTCCCGTTTCGCGGAATGAAGTTTAAAACGTAGTACGTGTGTGTGTGTGTGTTTGACGCATGGCCCAACTTTCGCCAACATCCTTTTGCTGAACGATCCTGCCACACATAGTTGCATAGTGGCACCGACCCATATGCAGCTCGCTTAAGTCGCACCTTGGGCCAGACTCGACTCGTTTATATTTATGCGCTAATAGACCGTAAAGACTTCATTGGATAAGTTTTCGGACGTGGGCGGACGGGCGGGTCAGAAGAAGAAGAAGCGCCACGGCAGCGGGTTTGAGAAGTGGCTTGGCTTTGTTAGAGTGTTAGTGGGAAAATTTCGCCCAAAACTGTCGTTCCGCTTCAGGTGCTTCGCCGGCTGTTTATGGTTTCGCGTCGGGCTATATGCAAATGCTGCTGCTTTTGCCACCGCTTGCCGCTACTGACGCTGGTGATGATGATGATGATGATGATGATGATGATGGGGAAAATGATGAGACAGACAAGCACCATCATGAAGTCATGTGCGCGGTGGCATTTGCTACACACACACAGAGACTCTATCTGCTGCCTGATGGATTGCAAGATCCGAAAGTTTTCCTCGGTGCATAAGCACACACATTCCGGGGGTCGCGCGCCGAATGCAGAAGACTCGTTGGTGGAGAGTGGAAAACCAGCTCACAGATCCGACGCTAATTAAGAAGCGTAATTTGAAATAATTAATCAAACTACGGCGCACGTCATATTTCATTTGCATATCCTTTGGCCCCGGGATGTTAATGGGAATCCCCGGGCACATATGACACCTCCGCTCCACGCACGGCTCCGGTGACATGGCGGCGGCTCAACCCGTCCGTACCTTCGCAGACGAACATCTCGCACTGGCGGGTGCCGCTGGTGTGAGCAGGTCCTATGAATAATTGTCGGCCGCCAATGCCAACGGCATCGGGGTGGCGTGGCGAGTGGGTAAAAAAGGCAACCTCCGGCCCCGGGAAAGGTCACGAAGAAATAGATAGATTAATTCATTAAATCTCTTCTGCTCCGGTCGCTCGCTCGGTCGCTCGCTCGGTCGCTGCTTTTTGCCCAGCGGCGCATGAAGATGCTTCGTGTGAGTCACATTCCTGGGCCGGATCTTTCGAGCCCTCGAGGACAACTTCGGGCCACCAGAGTGATATGTGTGGGCGAAGGCAAAAAAAAGGCACACGCGAACCGAGAACGTTATGCTCATTTCCAACGGGGTCATAAGCGCAGAGGCAAGTGCTGTGCTACACGCGACAGTGTGTGTGTGTTTTTGAGAGTTTAATCTTGCATCTGGCAGGACCTTCCACTTGCACGCTGGCGAAATTGCTTCGCACATGTTTATTTCATTTCCGAGCGAGCGCAACATCTGAGGAACGTATAAATAGGGCTTAATAATGTCGTCCATGCTGAGGCCGGTGCCTCGGAGGTGGACAATCATTCTTCCGTTGAGATGCTCGGGGCAGGGGTGTGCGCTTAAGAGCGTTTTAAATCATTGATAGTATCACACACTGCGGGAAGTGTAGTCGAGGGCTAGACATTAATCTGCTGTGCCGTTGCAAAGTGGAACTCCAGTTTACTTAATGGGGTCCTTCTTCATACACACAACAGGATAAAAGTTGTTTTCAAACAAAACGCTCTGTACAAGCAGGTTCGCTTTTGAATCGACACACTCAATACCGATCGATAGTGTAATCGGTTAATGTGTTCGGTTTCGAAGCTACTGGTCACGCGTTCAAATCCCCAAGCTCTCTCCTCTACCCTTCGGAAAACTTTTTCCACGGGTTTATTCGATGGTTTTGTAGCGTTAGTAGGCAAAAATTGCAATTTATTTCCACTAAATCTCGTGACATTTGAAATGGTAACCACACGGGTAACGTTATCCTTTATCAACAGTTGTTGCGCTACCTCCTCGCCCCAACTGTTCTATTATTTATTGTGTGCGATTCCCCGTAGAGTTATCATTCTTTTGTCGCTGGAGCGCAAACTCGGCCCCCGGTCCATCGGTTCGGGATCCGCTCGAACGGCTGCCACCGGGAGTAATCCCATCGTCATCGCGGGCACATTATTTATGGCGATTGGATAAAGATTGGCTCAATCAGCGATTAATTGACTGTCTCTGGCCGTTCGCCGCATCTTCTCGCTGGGTGGAAAACCCGTCACAGCAATCCAGCAACCCCAACCGAAAAGCAGCAAAAAAACAAACAAACGCAAACGCTCCAGCAACCCCTGGTGGCCGGTAACCAATATTTTGCTCTCATCGCGCGGAAAAATTGATGCGATTAAATAACACCCAAATAGAGCGGGACAAATAAATAAATAAATAGCTTAATAAATAACGAAACGCAACAGCGCGGAATCGATTGCACCGCGAGCTGCAACCGCAGCAAACCGGTGAAGCTTTTCATTGTGGGTGGGTTGGGTGGGCTTTGGGCGAAAAACCACGCGTGATATGACAAATCCAGCGAGCGCACCGGACACCTCATTGTGTCAGCGAGCTGCACCCGAGCGGTCACGACCGTACCGTCGAAAAATCGTTTAGCGAGCTTCGGTTCCTTTTTGTGTCGCGTGGACATATTGATACATCGCTTGGTGTGTGTGTGTATGGGGGGTGAGAAGGCTCACTGAAAAGCAATGATCTCCCGGTTCGCTAATGCGATAATGGGCCGGCGGAATTACCGACTGCGGCGCTCCGAAAAAAGCTTCCCGCGAGAGCGATGGAGTGGGAAGGATTAGGCAGAGAATAGATAGCAGTGGAGTTTCGGGTACCTACCTATCATTAGGGCGCAGTTATCCTCGCCGCGAAGTTCGCGGGGCGCATACTGGCCGTAGATGACGGCGAAGCCCGTCAGTAAGTCCGAAACGGCCACGTTGCCCAGGAACATGTAGGTAGTATACGGCTGCTGGCCTGCGGGGTTGAGAGGAAGTAATCATGAGTGTCGGCGTTGGACGAAACTCGTTCGCTCGAAAGTGGAGGAAAGTATTCTTCGACGCTCAATTAGGGATTATGTTTAATTGTTCCGTGCGCCATTTCGTGGACAGACGTGTATCCTATGCATATTGGTTTCTTCTTTAGCATTCGAGAGGTAGGATGGGATAAATTGCTGAATAGAAGGTTAAATGGGAAGGATACTTTCTCGCTATAGGTGATTTACCTTAACTAGTAGCTGAAACGCTCTAGAACGTATTGAATGATGTGCTTGAAGTGAGTTTTACATACCGATGTTAGCACAAAAGAAGAGAACTTCTTTTTCTGGTTGGTGCTTGCCTAACGTGTCTCTCTAGTAACTCTAGTAACAGAAGTTGTTTTCTATGTTTGGAATCATATTTACCTACCTATATGCTTTCAAATGAACTAACTGACCTTGAAGAGATCATAAGATGGATTTGATATAAGGATTCCGTGCTACAAATCAAGCTACTACTATCTTTACTATCTATTTCTTTTCAAAAGGACATGTTCTGTCATTCTATTTGAAAAGATAGAGCGGAAAACCTTGATGAGCTAGAATCGCAATCTAGAGTTCTTATGAAACTAGTATCGTTGGCAAAAATCAGCTCGTATAAATCCCAGAAAAGCCTTCAGGATGTCAACTTGACCCCAACATGAGGTCGATCAGAGGTGAGAAATCTGCCTCAGCATCATGGTGAACCTGAATAAATACTAATCAAGTTCAAACCACTTGTGTATGCCTCGGACAAACCAACGAACAGGAGGTTACAGGCGTGGAATTGGTTATTCAATTCTAGCTTAATTCTCTTTTCCGGGCAATCTACCTGGTAAAATATGCCACATACGCATGAGAAGATCCATGTTGGATCTAGTACAAAAAAACTACATGGAGACTCCGTAAGCCAAAGCTAGCGCAAACATCACTTGAGTTCGCTTATGCAAATGAAAATCATGAACAAATGCAGTTTCAAGGTTGTTCCTGGAACTCACTCATGCGCCGCTATCGTTACGAAACGCATTCAAAGCTCGCCCTGGCAGTCAGTTCGATGAATTTCCAACTCCCAGGTCCTGCTGGAAGCGGCGGACCTCGTGCGCCAAGTTGCATGGCGTCACCTCACCAACTTTGACATTTGACCACGACGTCGCGCGACCGACATTTTTCATCTGCCGGAGTAAATAAACGTAAGCCTTACAGCGTTACAGCCGCCTTTACACGAGTGCGACAGAAGATTATCGCGTTTTTTTTTTTCTCTCTCGGTCCGCGACGGATGTCCCCCCCCCCCTTTTGGCCCCGCTTACCTTTTCGCAGCAGCAGCACACAGGACACGACCACGATCAGGTTGAGTATTATGATGACGGACCCGAGCAGCGGTATGAAGATGTCGTACAGCAGCAGTGTCGTCTCCTCGCCCGCACTGAGCGTCGTCACGGACTCGGTGGTCGTCGCCATCGGATCGACCCACCAGTCCTTCGGTGCGGGGGGCGTTTGCGGTGGCCGGATGTAGTAAAAGTATCGTATCCGCTCGTAATCATCGTAGTTTTGCACTTGCACCTTGCCCATCACACACCGGCAACTGGGCTGTCGGGTTCACTTGATCCTGCTTCTTTCCGGAACGACAAATGTCTCTTTCTCTCTCTCTTATGGCACTGAACTCTTTTCACACCGAGCGCGTGGGGGTGGCTTTAGGAGAATGTTCTTATCACATCGCACGTGGATGATGTGAATCACAACATCTCAACATCCTGTGGCGGGAGACCATAGAGACTGTGGAGGCGGTGTTAAAATTGAAATCAAACATTAATTGCTACCGGACGTAAACGATTTGCTGATGGGCCGCCTCTCTCCATGCGACCTGCTCCCCCTTTCCCCGGAACAATGGTGATACGCTGGTGACAGGCAACCCGGAAGTGGCAGCCGAGGAGACCGGGCTCCGGGTTGTGAAGAATTCGGCTCGGCGATCGATTTCGGTGGCGTGGGTGAGAGCGGGTGAGACATTGAGTGGCATGCACATGCACTTTTCATCGACCAAACCGAACCGAACGTCCGTGCCGCCGTGGAGTGCTTCAGCCCTCCTCTGTGTGTCGGTGTGTTTGCATAGAAGTGTGATTTCTGGCTCGACTTTCCATTTTGCGCTAACGTGTGGCCTCCCCCCCCGCAAGCCGAAAGTACTCTCTCTTGTTCGAGTGGAGATGAAAATTTAATTAAACAAAAATGAAATAATGACCAGAAGTACGCAAGGCGAGAGCGAGGAGGGCCTTTGCCGTCGAAGGAGAAGTTTAAATGGAATGTACTCCATGTGCATGCTGGCTGTAGCACGGGATGGAAGTGGTCGTTTTACAGCTTAATATGAAGACAAACTCGAAGAAACCGGCAGAACAAATGGACAGCTTAATGAGAGCGTGAGTGCCGTGGCGGGGATGGACCGGCCGGGCCCGAAGTTGGAAAGTTTACGTTTTGATTAAGTTCATGTGCGAGCCCGGCCCCGGGGCCAGATGTAGTTAATGGACGGGGGGGGGGAAAACATACAGTCCGAACCTGGGCGACCAGTTCGAATGGCGAGTGAATTTACGGTGGTTCGGTCGTGTTGTGGACGGACGGACGGCCAGAGAA
The DNA here is from genome assembly GCA_000349145.1 of Anopheles dirus. Lineage (NCBI taxonomy): Eukaryota > Metazoa > Arthropoda > Insecta > Diptera > Culicidae > Anopheles > Anopheles dirus. Next base: position 4,200,434 of record KB672979.1, read on the forward strand.
GTTCCTCGTGCCACCGGCGGAGGACAACTATTAATGGACAGCGGCGTCGAAAGGCGTCCGACTGCATGGAAAAGTAATTAAATGGAGTTGGCGTTGGGGTGTGGAGTGTTTTTACCCAACTTTCGATTCGAGTGCTAAATCTTGTTAAAGAAACGGAAGGATGCTTTTTTCTGTTGTTGTCTTGCATAAAGCAGGAGTAAATAAAAATTGACGCTGCTTAAAGCGTTTCAGATGCAGAAGCGACGTGGAATGTTGCTGCGATAGCGATTTGGATTGATCGGAATAATCTTTCGAAATTGATTCCGAATAATTTGGAACAGTGTGCAGTGTTACGCTGTGCGAATCAGCATATGCAAATTTGGCATCTAAATTGATTCCACTTCGCTTTTCAACGTAGCCTGAGTAGCACACCAGCGTAACGAATATTTGCATTTCGAATGTTCAAGGCAATTCTTTTTAGTGGGTTTTAACGTTTGTTGCAGTATACAATTGAAATCAGTACATTCATGAACAATGTGTTAAAGCTTGTGAGTCACGAGAGTTTGCCGGTCGATTTGGATAGGATTTACGTAAAACTTTAAAATATCATGGCACACTAAGATTGCGTTCTGTCATCGGTGCATACTATCACACAACACAAAGCTTGACAGTGTTCCATCCAAACAATCCTTTTCTGTCAAATTATGTTCGAAAACATTCGTACATGTTCGAAATCAATTTCGAATTTCGAATCGAATAGTGTGATTAATTAGAATTAATTAGGACAAATGACTGGGCACCTCCATACATTTCTGCGGGTTTGTATCTCCACCGTGCGCTATAATACAGGTGGCGGAGAGCGCGCTACATGAAACGAAACCCCACCTGTAGTTTCTCTCTAAGCCCCGGTCTAGACACATTTCATCCCAACACTTGTGCTTCACTGATTTTCCACCGTGGATCGCACGGATCGCATGGATTTTTCCCGCATGGACTCCGGTAGCACGAGAGGCACTTCTCCCCAGAGCCGGCAGAATCATATGCACACGGTAAAGTATCCAATTTATACCGTCTTTTTCTCTTATTCTTCTCGGTTGTTTTTGAAAACGCAAAACGGGACGGCTTTGGGGGCATTATTTGTTGGCAGTGGAGATGAGTTTTTATCCTCAAAATCTGTGCGATATTGCCGAGCAAACAGAAAACACCCACCCACACCCACACACAGCTGCTGATACCGTAAAAAAGCCGAATGGATGGCCGAACAGGGCGAACGACTTTCTGCGCTTCCGGAATCCGGTTCCTTCTTAACCGGAAGAAGAAGTGAGTGGCACGTGGCGGAAGATAATTTCCCAATCAGTATTCGTAAGCCCCACCAGCCTCGCGAGGCTTGCAGTGTGATCAATTATTCCGCGTACTTTTGTTTAAAGACTTCGAGCTGGGCGTCCGATACACTCCGGCAAGGAATCGCAAATGAACCGGAAACAGTTAATGCGAACCTCTGGCCGGGCAGGTCCCGCCATTAGCCGGTAGCAATTGAATGTTTCCATCAATTTGAACCGGAATTACCATTTTCCTCGCCGCTGGCTCCAGCAGGGGCAACGCGGGTTCGTTCGGTGGGTGGGCGTGATAAAATCTGGTCTCCTCGTTGGCGCACCGAGCACCAACTTACAGTCGGCGCTGTGGCGTTCGCTTAATTGATTTGGCTCGTTTTATTATCGAGCTCTCGGGCGCACGGGGGGGTGCGCTCTCGCCTAAATTGGTTTTGCTGCGTGCTGCCGGTGCATTACTGGGTCCAGTGCAGGCAGTGCGTTGGCACCGATAAAATGCAATCGAAATGGAACGGGAATGCGATTCACTTCACTTCACGATCGATTTTGCACTATGCGAGCAGCGTAATTCACAGTCACACGGGGCTGAGTTTCGCCAGCTCCTCCTCCGCTTTTGCGCCCGTTCCGGCTAATGGTCGGGTGTTTACATTTGCACAGACATTGAAAGACATGTTGGCCTCATCGTTCACCGCCGGAGCATCCTCGTCCAGCGGGGTTGGGCGAGTTCCGAACGCCAACAGTGATGATGCAACTATTTATTCACCTCACTCTCACGTGGATTCTGTGGCATCAACGGCGTTCTTCCACTCTACAGACACTGGCACCGCTTTATCGTGCGCCGTGCCGCTTCACTGCAGGTTGCATCCGTGCTTATCACAGTTCCGAGCTCTCCAAGCTTAGACGCTCACCGCTCAATCACCAACGCACACCGGCCCGGCGCATGGTTCGCCGTTTCGCGACCGAATCGGGGCGATTACGGCGCCGAACTGACGACGGGCTAAGCCTTTTTTCAGCAACTTCCCCCTAGCCGAACTCTCCCAGACTCCCGCCCGGGGGGCCGCGGTTTCGAAGGTGGGATAGAATTAACGGATGTGTAAATATTTACCCGAACGTGGCGGCTCGAAACCGGTTGGATCGCGGAAGGCAGACTGTGTGATGTGACAGAAGCGACCAATAATGCAGACCCCGTCGCAGCCTTCTTCCCTGCCCTGCTACACCCACCCACAACACGAACCGTAATCTATCACCCGCCGGACGACACGCGCGTTCCGGTGTTGTGTGAAGTTTGGCTAATGAAAACACACAGCCTCTAACGCCAACGCCCCCGGGTCACCAGGATGACTCACGGGTCGCGAAGAGTTCGCGAAGTTAATGAAACTGTGTTCTGCCTGGCTTTCGTCTTCGCGCAAACAATCACCAGCGAATGGGAACGGAACGTTTTGCGGCGGCGACACCGGCTAGACTACGCTGCTGATCGGAAGGTGAAGACCGACTCGGAACGTTGCCAAAACGCTCATGCCGCTTCGATTGCCGATGGCTATCTTCGCCCAGCTCGGGTTAGTGCTTCGCTGCGCGCGGCTTAACTGTAACCGGTGATATTTCGTTGATAAGATACAGCTTTTATCAATTAGTCACATGAAATCGTGGTTGCGCTGATTTACCGAGCCCATTTTTTGTTATGCGTGCTCACCCTTTGCTCGCCGGGGCGACCGTAGTAAGCCTTATGGTTTATCGGTGTGAACACGCCCTCTGCTCGCAGTCACCCGGTCGCCCGACCCTCGCTCCGTTTCTCAAGGTGTGCGATGCTTTAAAGTGTCACCTGTGTCTGACCTAAAATAGCTGCAGTTGGATTGAGCGCAGCTGGACAGGAAATGGGAAATGCGTGCGCTTTTGTTTGCGCGTCGACCATGAGTCTTCCTGGGAAGTGCGACTTGTGAGTCGTGCAGTTTGCGATTGAATCATAATGCTTTGAAGACCTCCGTTTTAGGTTGAGCAGGTAACAAATTGTGCCAGTCGGGTAAGAGAATGTTTAATCAAGTCTGAACGACTTCGACTATCATTTAGAAGCATTGGAAAGCAAACCCGCATCGAATAGTAGTCCTAATTGTTTTGAACAGAACATTGAATAGAACATAACAACCCTTCTGTGAGCAAAAAGTATAACTTTAACTCCATTAAATTAAAATGAATGTCAAAAAGTCGTTAAAAACGGAAAAGGTTGCCGACCACTGCATCACCGCATTTCAGCGGTGGGAGGATCTAATTCCGCCATTCTAACTTCGTCATTTCTCTATCGTCCTAACACACTCTACCGATGACGATGTGTGATCATCTTATCAGCAAACCATTCGAAAGAAAGAAATAGCTACTGGTTCCAAATAATGAAATGATAACACACGTCCTCTCCAGCATGATCTCCTGATCATCGAAGCCGATTTTTGATGTCGATTTTGGATGATGCGTCGGCGGCACAGCATGAAATTGACAGCTGATTTGCGAATAATGTAACGTGACTTAGCAGGTCGATCTGGTTTATCTATTCTTTCGATAGTTCCACAGTGCGTTGCGTTCACATAGGTACACTTAATATGAATTTGAACTTTCATAAATAAAACTTTGCTAAACAAAATTTCATTTGGAAATAAAACTTTGCTGTGGCTGTAAATATCGCATGAACTGTGCCTTCACGCACACCATAGATGACTTTCCGCTTATCGAATCGAAGCGATGTACTATCATTGGTCGGAAAGAGACAAATAGTGGTTTCAGCTACCGCAACGGCAGCAGCCTCCTGGTGGCATGGTCTCCTATTCTATTTTTCTCAAAAAAACGCTCTCCGATTGTTCTGAAAAACGATGCTGTGCGGAATGAGCTCCCGGAGTTCTTTTGGGTGCTGTGATATTCGTAGAAGCATAGCAATTTTAAATGCCAATTTGATAGTTTAAATTAAATTTTATTTAGCGCGTCTCTCTGCATTCATACAAATATAACAGTTGTTTAAAAAAACATGCTGCATCAGGTGTCCAAGCGATCATTTGTTCGATTATTTATAAATAATTAAAAGGAAAACACGAGTATTCACACCCCACATATGCTTGCACACAAAAAAAAGATTTATTTGTTTTAATTAATTAAGTTTACGTGTGATTAGCATGCGTATAAAAATAAACAGGTAATGCAAACACGTTAATTGAATGTTGACTGTGTGCGCTGTGGGGACGCTCGATGGTGGAACGTGTTGAAATAAACGTTCGTCGGCCTGAAAATACGATAAATCGAGTGGTCAAACGAACACGTTCGTCTCAATCATGCTTTGGGGGAGAAGGTGTACATCGCTCCGGCGCCAATGATGTCATGGCAACGGGTTCGATACGATGTTGTCTTGGATGCTTCTGCTTGTCGGCTATGTGGGAGTGAAGAATTATGAATAAATCAACAGAATTTCGTATATTTCTGCTTGTGTCGCGTCTTTAGGGCCATCGTCAAGCACAAACAGCACAACAATCAGCTACCAGCTAGGCACGGGAAGCGGCAACGGTGAATCGCTGCTTCAACAATCAAAACACGCAACAACGACGACGCCTGCTGTGACAAAACAGCAGCAGCAGCAGAATCCCTACTTCAAACAGCAGCAGCAGCAACAATCGACGAGCTACTCTACTGTCGCTGCCGGTTCCGGGCTTCGGTTAGAGGACAACAACGCGTACGTGGGCAGCAGCAGCACCACGCAACAACAACTGCCACCACAGCCGAGTGGCGTGAACGTAAACGTGACCGTGAACGTCGTGGCACGATCCGTCACAGCCAGCACCATGACGACCACAACGGCAACGACGACCAGCACAACGACCCTGGCACCCCCGCGGCCGATGCAGAAGGTAGGATCCTTGCGTGTACCCCATTCCGCACACAGCAGGACGTCGCTGACACTCCCTTTCGCCCGTTCCAGGTGATCCCGACGGTGGTCTACCTGATGTCTCGGATCGCTGTACATATGGAGATCGAGGGCACGGCGCAGTGCCCGGCGCAGGTGATGCTTGCCGCCGCCCTTGGCTGTGAAGAACTAGGTATAACGAACAAATTGCTCGCCCAGAGCGTCTTCGGCCTGTGGATGACGAGCCCGCTGCTGGAGGTGCAGCTGAAGCCCCACCATCGACCGTACGCGGTCCGCGTCGCCTGGTCGAAGCTGCTGGACAAACACAGCCACGGGAACGAGCTGGAGAAGCTGTCGGACGAACCGATGACCACGCTGCGGCGGAACGTGTTCTTCTCCCGCCGGGACGAGGAGAAGATCAAGTGAGTGTGGCCTAGAGGCGGTCTAGAATGGCTAGAGCCGTCTCCGATGCAATTTCCATTCCACTTCCCGGAGGAGATGCATGCTTCAAACGATAAATTCATCCACTTTTTTTTGGCAGAGCACACTTTTCCTTTTTTTGTTCCTTTTTTTCGTTCTCTGATTTCGTTACTGTCCAATCATTGCTCCCAGTCAGCAAAATCCCTGGGTAGTCTGAGCGAAAGGCCGGCTAATGTTAAATTCCTGGTACCTCAATCTACATGACACAGATGATTACATTTTCTCGGAAAATCTAGGCACCGGCCATTTATTTGTTCGGCTCGTTCGACTCTTTGTACGTTTGGGGCGGGATTTTTCTTTTTTGGGCACCTTTGCGTGGGTGGTACGGGCGTGCTGAAAAACTGCGTTTCGGACGAACTCGGACAAGTGTGGCCCATTCCTTTTGTTACAACGTGATTTTGGGATATTCCAGAGATCCACGGATATTGGAGCTGCTGTACGAGGAGGCCCGACACAACGTGCTGCTCGGCCGGTACGTGATGGAACCGTCGCAGTCGATCATGCTCGGTGGCATCCAGGCACGGATAGAACTGGGCCCGTACAACTCCCACACGCACACAACTAGCTACTTCCGGTAAGTTGCACGAACCCCGTTTTCCAGGAACATTTAAAGCCCTCGAATCTAATCGCTTGCACCTTGTCCGTTTCCAAAAAGCGAAAACCAATTCCGCTTCCTGCCGGCGCACGTGGCCAAGAGCTCGAGCTGGTCGTGGCTACCGATCAGTCAGCGATCGTCCGCGGAGGTACGGCTGCTGGAGCAGTTCAAGCGCGTCCCGACGACGGCCACCACGAAGAAGCTGATGCGGAAGTATCTCGAGTTCTGCTGGGGTCTTCCGTTCTACGGGTAGGGAACGCTTCTTGTGCTGGAGTTCGATTAGCAGAGGCCTACGGTAACGTCTAACCTCTCTCAATCCCCTCCACAGAGCGGCCTACTTTCACGGACAAGTCGAGCAACCGGTACGTGGTCTTATGAGTCTGATGCAACAGAAGGATCTGCCCGTGCTGATAGCGGTCAACGAGCGGGGGATCTTCGTGATCGATCAGATCGAATGCGTAAGTGTGCCCGTGTAGCACCGGGTCGCAAAACGAAACCGGAAGTAGTAACGTCTCTCGCCCTCTTTCAGACGCTGCTGCTCGGGCTGAAGTACGAGGAGTTCTCGTGGGAGTACGCCAAACCGAGCAACGTGAACGATCCCGAGTGCTTGCCGTGCATCTTCCTGCAGTTCGGTGCGGTCGAGAACGGGATTGCCGCGACGAAGCTGATGCAGATCTTCTCCCGCCAGGCCGCGATGGTAGACGCCTTAATCACGCACTTCATCGAGCAGGACAAACGGCGGAAGGAGAGTGGAGCCGACGCGGACCAGGCCGCCGGTGGGCTGGCGGACAACACGTATGTGGGTGAGTAGCGTTTCGCGTGCCGCGCTCTAAAGGTCACGTGCGTAAATTCCCCGGAAAAGGGCAATGCTCCGGCAGGCATATAATGCTCGGAAATTCTATCACAATCTCCCATGGTTCAAGTGCTTCGGCGGACGGAAAAGCGCCTCTTGTAGCGCCGTTCGATTCCCGGAATCATCAATGGGCGGATGGAGTCCGTTCGTGGCGTGGAGAAATGGGCGAACTAAGCAAAAAAAAGGAAACAGCATCGCTATGAACGCACCAGATGAACATTCCTTGAAAGTTAAAGCGTTGCACGGTCGGCACGAAAGCATGAGAACGAATATAACGAGAGAAAAATATGCTACAGCTAGTGTACACGCCATTTTGTAGCCATTCGCTTGCCATGGACTACTTTGATGCAGCAAAATATGTTCAATCATTGAGTCTGTACACTTTCATCGCTTACTATGATGGCGTGTTGGAGCGGTTTGATCGTTTATGGTCATGAATTCGTTGAGTCGACCGAAACGATATTTTTACGGGTATTTGTGGCCCAATAATTGCTTCGTATTTTTGTTGAATATTTGCTTGATGTGGAGAATAACTATCATTCACACAAGGATACACATCTTCCAGAATTCATCGTGGAGAACAGATAATTAATGAATTGATTACTGCTCAAATTAGAATCTAAAACGAAAAAATCTTATTAAAAGAAGCACTAGCAATCTCATTAACTAAATGAGGAAAAGAATTAAACAAAATGTGATGCAATTACTCAAACATTGGCATTAATCATGTTGACCCAACATGGTGGAAGCGAATCCTTGACCGAAACTGATAAGACATAGAGCATAGAGAACGTAAAAAATCTTCCCCCGTTCCATTAATCCATTAATCGGGTAACTTCACGCACCAGGGAGCGGACCCGTAAAAGGACACTCCACCGACTCGATCGATTGACGCACATTCAACGTCTCGTTTTTCTGCTTCATTTCCAGAACCAAACCCAATCAAGAACAACGGCATCGGTGTGCTGAGCAACAAGTTCTCCCGCCTCACGCTCGCCACGTTCGACGACGAAGGACGCTGCATTGGCCAGACGGGCTCGTTATCGATAAGCTATTAACATTTAATTCTCATTTAAGTTTGGCACCGCGGAACGGAACGAACGCAGCAACCACCACCGGGTTGGGAGGGGAAAGATTCGATTCGGACATTAAGGACCGGCAGCAGACAGGCGCAACACAAAAGGACACTTACTCTGCACTGAAGCAGAGGGCGAGCGAGGAAGCGCGGACGTTGCTTGGAAGGTGATTTGGAAGAAACTCCCAGAGTGGGGGACAGTGCCGAAAGAATGCTAGTTTCGATGGGATTGATGATAATAGAATGCACACACAGCCAGCCACACTGCGCAAGCAAAAAGTCAATCGAATCAAACTGTGTGGCAGCGCAGGAGGAAAGTCATTCCAGCGGAAACAGAAAGACCGGGATTCAAAGGGCAACAGCGAAGGACAGTTCCGATGGTGTACTTTCCGTTTTTTGAACAGGGGGACACGAGCTCCGTCGCACGGCCGTTTGTACATTACTATAGCACCACTCTTCCTTCAATCCTTCTTAGACTCACACCACCCCACCCTCACCTCTTTGTCCCGTGTGGGGGCGTCGAGGGAGGTGCCGGGTCAGGTGAGACTCAGCAGTACCAGGCTACTCGCGTGTAGAGCTGGGTGGAAATTCGAATTTAATTGTAAATAGTGCGCGAACCGGCTGACGAAGCGAATAGGGTCGGCCACCACGTCCGCGTAGATAATAATGGAACAAATACTCGGAAGAAGCAGCAAAGTATCACTTATTAACACATGGAGCGAAGCTAAGTAGCTAACTTATAGGAACACAGTCTGTGTGTGCGTACGTGTGTGTAGTGTACAGAGCAGCGAACGGAAGCAAACCGATGGATTATCGAAACGAAGGTCGTCATCATTGTAATACAACACAAATGGAAATTTCAGGAACAGTATGCAAGAGGTCGCGGACAGGTGGAGCAAACCTACCAGGGCTGGTACAAGAGAAAGAGAATAATTTTGTACTACTTTAATTTAATTATACCCAAGGAAGTATATATATATATATACATATATATGTATACACTTACGATATACATACAGTGCATATACATCTAATCTATATATTTAGATATTTTGTACCACAAAAAAGAAGGCACCTTCAAATAATCAGGCTTCCCCTCAGCAGCTAGCCGGTAAAGTGTCGTTTTCGGAACGAAAAACCAACGAGATGGAAGGCGGAAGGGAATCAAGCAAACGAACTTAGCTGGATGGACGAATGGATGAAACTCAATCATACTTAACGTGGCAGGCTAAGAGAACTATCTTTAAGCAAATGTAAAGCGAAGCGGCAAACGAATGGCAGAGATATAACACTAGGGGAGATAAGAACAGCAACAGCTAAAGCTACTGTAATAAAGCAACAACAAAAAAAATAACACGATAGCGACGAAGAATAATAAAAGAAGGAGATAAAGCAGAAGAAAAACAATCGGTTAGTCAAAAACGGTATATACATAAATAGTCAAATGCATTAATGAAAGGATGATGATACTACTGCAGCAAAACTACACTTTCACAAAACAAAACACACGCACACAAACACAAACATACACACAACACAAAACCAAGCTACATGCAAACTTTAGTAACCGGATATCAATAATGTAAGAAAGATGTGGGAAGCGGAAGCTACTTAAAAACAAGCAAATGTTGACGAGTTTCGTTTTGCACAAAAGGAGAGTAAGGCGCGTCGGAAGAAACTAACGGCGTGAAAAAAACGCATCAAACACACGGTGGTACACATTCCAAACACGTCTAGGTTATCAAATCGCTAAACAGCTAAACGGACTCTGTTTCTCTCTTAGTAAAACTGCAGCAAACACAAATGCACTCGCCCTGTGTGGGAGGTGGGTAGTTCGGTGTAAAAAACAAACTACAGGATAGTGTGGGACGATTTGATTATCAATAGTATCGTCGGAATCGACGGCGAAGAGCGAAAATGCAGAATGTAGAAAAAGAAAGAGAGAGAGATAGAGAGAGAGAGAGAGAGAGCGAGAGAGAGATAGAAGGAGAGAGATAGAGAGAGATAGGGAGAGAGAGAGAAAGAGAGAGAGAGGGAAAGAGAAAGAGAGAGAGAAAGAGAGTGCGACGCATCGAAAACAGAAAGATATAAATAAATAAAATCCAATAGAATCGCGAAACATGTACGAAAGAATTACACTACTTTTGAATAAAAAAAAGTAAATCAAACGATATAAAAAATAACTGGATTGGAGTGAACTGTTTCTGGAGCCAGATTTGAAAGAATGATAGGTGCTATCTTCAGACAGAGTGGTTAGCTAATACCTTCCGAAAACTCAACCCCATCACACAATAATTTGGAGAAAATCAATCCTAACGCGGACCCTTAATCACCTTAATCACCTTAATCGCCCTCGCAGTCACTCTTCTCGCACGGAGCCTCCAACTCAGCGGCAAAGTACGGACGAAGACGCTCATCCTCGCGCAACGCGTGCCGCAGATGCTCGGCTTTGCGGCGATACTCGTCCTGTATGTTCTCCAGGCGCATCTGCAGGATGTGCTTGTCCCGTTCGAGCGTTTCACCCTCGGCGATAAACTTTTCGTACTCGGCGTCCTCGAAGTGCTGCTGGAAGCGGGACAGAAAACGCTTCAGCGACTGTTCCTCCGTGATAAGATCATCGCACCGGTTGCGCAGTTCTTCCTCGAGCCGTTGGTAGAACGAGCGCAGATCGGTCGTACAGTCGCGGTACAGTCGCATCACCTGGACCCGTGTCGGTGGTTTTTTCTTCGTGTCACCTAGTCGCAGCAGGTACGGGGCCAGGAAGTCCGCCTGCTGTTGCTTGATCTGCTCTTCCCGGGCCTTGATGGCTTCGTACTTGGCGAGACGGAGCTGGCGTGCTTCTTCGTTGCGCAGTGGGTCAAACAGGCTGCTGGTGAGGCGTGGGGAGTCCGTCTGTTTGCGCCGCTCGCTGAGCATCGTATCGATTTCTACCACACGCCGGCGGAAGGCATGGGATGAAAGCTCTTCCGCCTTTAGTTGCTCCTTCAGCAGCAGAAACAGATCGAGCTGTGTTGGCTGAGGATCCCATGGGTTGGACTGAAAGGTGGGTGAAAGAGGGAGGGGTATGAGTAGAATCCGAAAATTACGGTACACTCCTGTTTACATACCACATAACCCGACGTGCAGGCAGGATCGTAGGGCACCTCTTCGCCCATCTCCGACTTCGGGGGCTTGATAAACTCGCGAGTGGAAGCCGTGATACAATCCTCTCCGTAGTGGAATTGGAGCGCAATTTTGTTGTCCTGAATGAAGCAATTCCGCATTGCTATGTCCTTCACCGGTACCTTGGCGGGATTCTGGTGAAACTTTTCCGTAATGTGCTGAAGCAAGAAATATTAACATTAATTTGTATTAAAATTGTGAAATAGATGAAATAGTACAACGTTGTCAGAAGAAATTTTAAAAAATACACGATTAGTTTCATGAAATTTCATTTTTTTTCATTGAAAAATGAAAACGTTACAAAATACGTGAAATTTGTCAAATGGACAAACCACTGTGCGATAAAAGCTTGCCATCATCAGCTTTTGAACGGCAAACCATGCCGATGGACCGACCACTAGAGGGCGCTACTAAATCAGCAACACAAATCCACGGCGTTTCATGGAGTTAAATTCAATTTTATATCATGAACTTATACTCATCCGTTAAACTCGAAAAGTTAAAATAATTATTTGCAAAACTTAAATAACGAAATTATGGTCGTATGAAGTTGACAATCAGAACAGAAAAAATGACAATCTTAATTGAATCCACCGCAAAATCCCTCTGCTACTCACCGTTAACTTGCTTGGCTCCTTAGTGATGTAGTCCTTAGGAATATTACGGAACTCGCGGTGATATAACCTAAAACGAGAAACAACTATGTTGTTTATATAGCTCCTTGCCATGAATCCGCTCAACTCACAGATCATCGCGCCGATCGTAGTGCTCCTGTATGTAAGTCGAATGGTAGACAAGCGTTCGGAGTGCATCGAACCGATACTGGTAGAAGAACCGCAGCTCGTACTCATCGTGCGGCGCGGCGCGATGCTTAAGCGAGCGGAGACAATCCGACCGGCCCTTGTCGAAGCACTCCTCCGTTTCGTTCGTGCGATACTCGATACGCACCAGGTTGAGCTGGTCGTCCCGGTTGGCGTACCACTCCCAGCGACTAATCGGTCCATCGTAGTCGAGTGTCTCGTACGTCGTGAGCCGTCGCACCAGCCCAATCAAGTTGCGATACGGTGCGAACCGCTCGTAGATCGTCTTCTTGAAGTAGATCACCTTCGCCCCATCGGGAAACCGTTGCTCGTAGTCGGTGCGGGACACGTTGAGCGACCGGACCCAGGACGTCGGCATGTCGAGATGCTTCTCCTTCTCGATCTCTTCCTCCGTCGTGAGCGGATCCTGATCCTCCGGGACGGCACAGTCCTCGCGCAGCTCGTACGGTTCGCCGGGCAGAAAGTGTTCCCAGTCGCGTCCGTCCGCCAGATCCCAGCGCATGGCGGCGATCCCGTGTGCGGCCGGCACCTGCTGCTTGTTGACGTAGTAGTTGTGCTGGTTCCAGACACTTTCGATCGCGAGATAGTCGGGCGAGGACACCTCGTGCCGGAAGCCGGTCGACGGTTCGATGAAGAAGGCACTCGGCGGCTGCAGGACGCGTTCGCCAGTGTTCGGGTCGAGGGCGATCTCCCGGTAGCCTGGTTTGTAGCACCAGGGTGCGTTCATCAGGATCGCCACCCAGGCGTGCACGCGGTGGCCCCGTTTTGGGTCGTGCGGCGGTTGCTCCAGACGTTCCAGTTCCTCGTGCTCGGCCGCCACTCGACTTGCTTCTTCCGCCTGGATTTTGGCCACCTTCTCCTCCTCGATGTTGAGCAGGTACTGGCTGCGAAGATCGGGCGGCTGTCGCAGTTGGTACTTGTTCGGTGGTGCCGGTTGTTCCTCGTCACCACTTTCCTGTGGAGGACAAGAGAGAAGAAACGCCTGATCAGCTGTTGCAATTGACGCGTCATTTCCATGAACGTAAGATCTCATTCGCGTGACTCGCGACAACTCGCCATTTGGGTGTGTTTGGGCGCGACGGATCATCAACCTTCGTGGAGATCCTTTACGCTACTTTAATTAGACCATTTCAGTTCGTCGTTATCCTTGCCCAGCTCCACAGTGTCCCGGCCGCACGGATGGACCCTTTTGCACCGATCAACGACCGCTCGAGGATCGTTTTGTGGGGGTCTTTTCAAGGCAAGCGGGCAGAAGCAGAAGCTGGTGCGTGGCTCGCGTTTTATTATTTCACTCTTGCGCTCGTTTCTTTCGTGCGGAACATGTGCTCAACGACGGAACATATGTCATGTGGCGTTTGTCAAATTAGCCGACGGTTTGTGTAATTTTTGTATTTTGACGGGTAAGTGCCACTTGTGCGCGAAGGGCAGGTCAAATTTCTTCCCCACAAGTAGCAGCCGCAGCAGAGGGCGCACCTTTGGGCTACCTGCACTGAAGCCGTGTTCTGCATCAGCATTCTTTCGCAACATCGTCCGCGAAACCTCACGAGACCGCGCCGACCGGATGTCGAACCCTTTGGGAAGGGTTCGTGTTCCGCCGAAAACCGAAAGGCTTCCTTGCAGGGCGGAGAGAGAGAGAGAGAGGGCGGAAAGGTCCCTGTTCGGAATGCCGCAACAGCATCCGGTCGTGGTTTTGCGCGAACAATGTAGCAAGAATGGCGTAACCTGATGCAGCAGTCGCTTATTCGGGATCGGGGTAATTCGAGACGTGCGAAGATGAACTTTGCATTACTTTTTTCCGTTGCTTTCAAATCGGCTTATGGCGGTGGTGTTGGTGTCCTCATTAGCGCATCAGGAAGGTGGTTCGATCCGGTTCGAGAAGGAAGTGAAAAGTTTAACAAAGGACGTGGTTGAAGAGATTGGAGAATGAGTTGGAAAGGGTTAGTTGCTGTCTGAGTGTATTTTTCAGTTGTGCTACCCGCCAAGAGATGGCGCCACGAAATCCATTTTCAGAGTCTGCTGTTTGCAATAATTGCTATGGCTCACGAAGAAATTCGATGTCTGTTTAACAAGCAGGATACTAAAACGTTGAATAATCAAACCAAAAATAGAAGTCAAAGTTGTGGGATACACAAATTTGCACAAAAAGTAGGCAATTTCTTTTGAATTACAACTACTTTCATGCACACATTGAACCTTACCTCATCCTCCACGGGCACAAATGGACAGACGACACGCTGTTGATCGTTGTTGACGACTTCACGGGTCGCATAGCCGGAAACGACGCAAGCCGCGAATCCATTCCCAATCAGGAAGCTGCAGAGCAGTGTTGCCAGCTCGAAACTGTTTGCCCGGCGTCGCTTCAACACCTCGTCCGGTGACACTAGCCGGGCTGGCTGTAAAGAAGACGAATGGAAACTTAAAGTCAGAATAGGGCAGCTCTCCAGCATACGTCCGATGCTAGAAGTTTACGTAACTCCCAAAACCCCTAACCCTGCTCGCTTTGTGACGGAGCGAAAGCTTAGTCAATGAAGCAATACGTCATTTGTCCGAATCAAAATGGCGATGAGTTTTCCTTTCGCTGAGATTCCTTCCCCGAACTATGCTTTGGTTCCAGCGAAAACTCTGTCTATTTCAAGACCTCCACACACCAAGAAAAAAAAAACACAAGTAAAGTGCGCTAGTTCAATGGATATTCGAAGCGAAATAAGCAACAAACCAAAAAAAAAACAACGCACACACACACTCGTCCCATTCTAGCGAACGCAGAGGCTCGGATGGATGTCAATTAAGGTGGCACCAGGGGGAAAGGGACGGCCGGCGCAAAACACTAAGACAGAAAGCAATTTTCCCGGGAAAAGGTGTGCTGGCCGTTGATGATCCCGTCCCTTCGCCGGCGGTGGCGATGGCGGTCACCTTCGCCTCGTTTTTTTTTGCACCCAAAAGTAAGAGATTGCGATCTAGGAGTCGGCACATCCACACGGCAAGCGGAATTGCACACACGTGTCCACTTTCGACCGTGCATGTACTTGACATCAATCGGAGTACGAAAGAGAGAAGCCGAAAAAAGTGGGTGAAAGACACAGAACGGTATGGCCGAAAATATCGCCGTACGAGCGAAGAAAAAAAAACAACATCCCGGTTCCTTTTTCCATCTCAGCGAGCGGTAAAACACTCCCGTCCCGTTACGCTTGTCCTTCCGAATGGGACCACGCCGAGCGCTACTCCTTGGCACCTTATCACGGACGAGTACGATGTGGGACATACTTGCACGTGGGGAGAGAAGAGGGGAGGGGGGGGGGGGCAAAAGACCGCAGCACAACATAACGCAACATCGCAGCATAATGCACACGGGGCACACGGGGCATATCGTTGACGAACGATCCGTCGCTCCGATTGGGTCGGAATGACGAACGGATGCCCGAGAACCCCGTGTTGAACGGATTACGGATTGATGTTTCACCGGAGGATTCGCCGGCAGTCTCGCCACCCTCCAAACCCCCCTCCCTCCCCTCTTCCTCACCACCACACGTTCCGGAGCACAAGAGCTCTGTTTTGAGTTTGTGATTGAGATTGAATCCCGAAGTGTACGGAGGGAGAAACATCGCTCAAGAATAAGAAAGTGATTTGACGCTGGAGGAAAAGATGCGGACAGAAGATTCTCAATCACGAGAGGAACACACACAAAAAAAACGAGAACGAGAAATACGGTACACACACACATGCGAGGGCAAACACGTTCCAATCCACCAACGACCGATTGGTGCGAATTACCGAACCGAAACCCGGGCAGGCCCCATTTGCACTGGGGAATGGAGCACACGCGGAGGGGGGGGGGAGAGGGGCATGCGTGTGTGTGTGTGTGTGTCTGCGATCATACCGAAACCAAACGGCGCAGATAAATTGAAAGACCCGCATACGCAATCCCGTACGCAAGCGATATCCTTAGTGCCCTGGTAGGACCGTCCGGCCGGAAACCGAAACGTTGAGCGAAACAGAGTGAGAGAGAAAGAGAGAGTAAGAGAAAAAACGCATCGAGATGAAGCGATTGGATGATAGGCGCCTGGAAAGAAAGTGAAGAATACGATAACGATAGCAAAACAGTGCGAGCACACTATAGAAATCGAAAAGAGCACAAGAAACTGTGAACAAATATACGAAAAACGACTCAAAATTCGAGCAAAGCGTATGGAAACGGAAATGGAAAGTAGAAAAAAAAACACTCGACAACAACGAAATAGCGAATCAGAGCAACTAAACTAAAACAATGGATAAAAACACACAGGAGATAAACAAAAAAACACACGCGCTCGACAAAACTCGAGGTGACAAACGAGACGAGGTGACATAACGCCTACTACGAGCGGGAGGAGATGTTGCCTCAAGATCTTCAACATTTTTGATCCCAGCATGTCGTGACCGTCTTTTTGTTGTTGTTTTGCCTCCCCGGCTCCGGGTTCGAGGCACCGATCCGAGCTCCAGTGTGTGGAAAGCCAGGTTTTCCCCGGTGCGAGCAACCGACACACGGCAGAGGCCACTTTTCCAAACATCCATCAAACGAAATGAAGCGCTCGGGAAAATGGGAAAGAAAAGAAAACGGGCAACCAAAAAAAAACACGGAGACCCGAAAGGAAATGGAATCGAAAATGAAACACTACCAAGGTAATTGCATTCGCACACACACGCACACCGGCAAGGGAGTGCGCGCGAGGGCGCGCGTTTACGCACTCAAACCTAGGGGCAGACATGACTTTTTGCCTTTTGTGCTCCCTTCTCTCCACACTCCCACCAGGCCGGTCCCTTGGGGAATGGATTCTCAGTTCTGCATCTTCGGCAAACGCATTGACGCTTGATGAAACAATCGGCGTTGTTTTTTTTTGTTTTGCTTCGCTCACTCACTGCGCTCACTGGCCCAAGGATGTGTTTTTCTTCACCACCACCTTCGAGTTTTCCTTCTGCGGGCAAATTGCGGGTCCCCAGATGCGGCTTTGATGAGGCGCACTCAAAGATTGCGATGGAATCGATACCTGGCCGGCGACTAACCCGGACGGATTGCGTTGGGTTTGAAGCCTCGCGTCGTGCTATGGCAACCGTGTGCACCGGCACCGGTCACTAGGATAACTCGTTGGTAGGCAGGCCAGGTGCCGTTTCGTTCGAGATTTATTTGGTTCACCCGGTTTCTGTTCTTCGTTTTAATTAAGGTGGTGGTGGATGCTGCAGTTTGGCCCACAGGGGAGACTGACTTGGAGGGGGTGAGGGAGTTTTTGCAGTAGTTCAGAGTGACAGGTTCTCTCCTTCGTAGGTCCCTGGGGGGGGGGAGCATGTTTCGTATTCAATTGCCCATTCAGACAGCTTTTAGGGTTTCAGTTCGATAGTTTGGGACATATCCGGTGCTGAAACTTTCCATTTATAGAATCGAATTGATTTTTATTTGAACTGTTGATCCTAAAAGGAAATACGAAGACTAGAGGCTTTATTAGATTAAGATATCTTCAGATTTACACTCATGAACCAATACAGGTAGTTACAATTTTATCTAATCAATACGACAATTTGCACCAAATATTGTTAAGATGCCAAACGAGCTATTGGCTTGAACCACTTGCTACTCAAACCCAGCTTCCATCCCTGGATGTCTTCATTCAGCCCTGCAGGGTAATGATTGTTTCAAACCCATAGCTCAATTGATTGCGAACTGATCTTCATAAAACCGGATATTGGGATCCTAATAAAGCAGTTGAGCATTCAGCATAAATTTTATGGTTATGCGAACCATATTCACTTGTAAAGTGTAAAAGTGTACGTTGTTTTACAGCTCGCTCGAATCCCCTACCCATCCAATATGCTCAGAACAAAATTCCCATCCGAAATTGTCCTCTGCCTATTTACATCACACTTGCGGACGTCTTCGAAACAAACACAATTTATTGCACTCAATCAAGGCGAAGGCAGATCAGGCCGCTGGAGAAGGACGATGTGCAGCAACGGTGTAATGGATGGTCCTACAGGGAGTGTTTCAGAAGAGCGTTAGGGATGGTCAGTAATTGATCCAAAAACTTTGGAAACCTTGAACCAGGATGAACCAGAGCGAGATCGAGAGCGAGAAAGCAAAACTCCATTCCGAATGTTTTAAAAAGGCAATTCACTTCTAATTCCGACAGCGAACAGCCGGAATTGCCAAATAAAACGCAGGCCAACAAAAACAAAACACAACCATCCTCTGACCTTGGCCAGCGCGTGATCCCACCGTGATGGTGTTGTTTAGGTTTTTTTTTTATTCCTCCGTATTTTTTCTCGCTTTGTTACCGCACACACCAGGTTTCCCATGCGCGAATGTGCGCCATCGGGAGTCGGTGGTGGAGAAAATTTAAATTCCATCTTCCCACGACCACGACGGCTGCGACCGGTGTGTGAAGGACCCCGGACAGGACACAAGACAGCCGGAGAAGTGCAGGTACAATTACCGGGTCGTACCGGGTCGTAGGCAAGGATCAATTTCCTTTCCGCTTTTTACGGTGTGCTTTTTTCGTGTGTGAGTGTTTGGTGTTGGTGGCCAGTCAGTTCAGGGTTTTCTGTGCCAAGGCCAACGTTACGCTGCACTCGGTCTCGGTGAATGTTTGTGCGGGAACTGTGCCATTCGGTGGCTGTGGGTGTGTGCACGTCTGCTCCCATCTCCCATCACTTTCACCCGTTTCGGAAGGATCAAGTAGAGACGACGGTCGGGTTGGAGCGGAGTTTTATTTCGTTTAAATCGTGCTTTTTTTTCTTCATTTTCATTCCACCCGCAAAACGGATGCGCACTGGGTGAGAAGAAGTACGGATTGCTATTTACTTCATTTATGTTTTGACCACCATTACCACCACTAGTGCAACGGCAACGGGGAAAATGGCTTGAGTGTCTCGGGAGGAGTTGGAAGGAAATAGCAACAACAGAAAAAAGGATAACAAACCGTACCAAAGTTTGCGAAGAGAAGGAGCTTTCCCTTGTTCTGCGTACTTTGGAGTTTTCCCCACCTATCTTTCTCGCTTCTTC
This sequence comes from Anopheles dirus, assembly GCA_000349145.1. Taxonomy (NCBI): domain Eukaryota; kingdom Metazoa; phylum Arthropoda; class Insecta; order Diptera; family Culicidae; genus Anopheles; species Anopheles dirus. The sequence continues at coordinate 4,219,631 of KB672979.1, forward strand.
TGCTTATATATCCGTCTCGTACGTCTGTAGTCTCTAAATTATCCTCCTGCCAGGACCTGTGGCCCCGTGTGCAACAAGTAGCAACGATTTAGTCCTTTTCGAAGCAATTTTGTTTGTTTTGGATTTGACTTCTTGGAATGAGATCTGGAATGCATTTGTTAGATAACTTATATGAATGTGTGACAAAAATATAATGCATTTATTCCAGCAAATGATCTTTAGTAGTAACAACGTGAAAGTGATAACTTCACTTCAAGTGCTGATGCTGATTTTTATGTATCGAACCCTCTCCAAGTAATGGCCGGACCCAACGACCTTAATAAAGATACGTCGTTTGGCGAACAAGCTCCAATTTCCCTCCCCGAAAACTCACGAACCATCCGCTTTTGGGGCAGCCGATTACAGGCTACCTTCCGTGGCGTGGTAATGGAGTGTTAAGTGGATGAATCGCACACGCAGCGCCGATGAACAGCCCCGCTGCCGATTTATTTCTTTTAGATCCGAACACACCTCCCGTGTAATAAACACGTATAAAAATCAACAAACGGCTTTTACGGCTCGGTTTGTCTTTGTTGCATCATCGTTTCGGCGGGTGGTGTGCGTGCTTTTTTCGGTTTTGTTTACAACCATCCGAGCCCCTCATCCCCATTTCGTGAGTGGTAGTAAAATCGGATTTGTGAATGAAAACACGCACACACACACACACACACACACACCCACCGGAGAAAGAGGTGGCTGGCGAAGCGTTTATTTATGTACTTATGCCCGGGAAAAATGGCAACAAAACACTCGTGCAAAGGAGAGTGAAAAGGGAAGAGCCTTGCCCGGCGAGGAGAATCTTCGAATCCTGCCCGAAAGCTGCCCGGAGAAGAATGGGCTGGCTCCACCAACACTAGGGCAGCAATAAAAAAGAACACATGAAGGAAAAGAAATAAATATCAAGCCCCACGCTCAGAGAGCGAGAGAGGGAGAGCATCAGAGTGAGTAAATGAGAGAGCGAGAGAGAGCAAGAGTGTGTGTGTGTGCAAAGGAGAACCGTTGCAATGGGAAAATGATGTGCTAAGGAGAGATAAAAATAAAAATAAATATAAAAATGGAAATAAAATTATATCTCTCCACCGGGCGGAATGCTACAGGGATGCCCACCTCCCCCTTTTCCTCCTCCTCCTCATCCCTCCCCCATTCCCTTTCATCGAAACAGACGAAGGCTTCTTTTTATGAGTTTTTGTGCCATTTCCCTCCCACAAAGTCCTTCCCTGGCCACTCGGTTGTCTCCCGCTCGTTGGTGGCAGTAGTAGTAGTAGTAGTAGTAGCATCAGTAGTAGACGTAGTAGAAACGGAACAGTGTAAACGATGCCCTCATTTCAAGGCCCTCGTCTTCGTCCTTGACAGTTGGTTTTCCCGGCTCGACCCGGCCCGGCCCGGGTTCGGGTGCCGGCAAAAAAGGAGGAAAATAAAACGAACGATTTCGGGCGATGTGTATGTGTGCGAGTCACTAACACAAAGCCAAGTGCCGGTATTATGACGGTGAAGGGGGGTGGGAGGGAGGGGGGGGGAGGGCGTTCATTCATGGAAAGTTTTTCCCGCTTTTTGAGAGCCAAAGAAATCCCATTTTATTACGATCTCGAGTCAGGGGCGTCTTGCAAGAGGAACTCCTTCGGCAAGACAACACAAACTTATTCCTTCCTTTTTCGTTTGCTGTTCGCCACCGTCATGCCCGCTTCCTCGCGCCGGCTCGCCCTTCTAATCTCTGCCGGAACCGTGTGTCTGTGTTGTGTCTGTGCGGCTCCGTCATCGGGTCGGAATCGTACGGTTTGAGCTCGAGGAAGACTAAGCTACGGTGCTTCCTTAACGGCGTAAGGAATCGTAACCTTCCTCAACAGAGGAGCGCATGGGTTTCTTTTCTTCGCTGTGTGGCCTCCTCCCCGACTCGGAGTGCCACTCGGAGGATTAACCCATCAAACCGTCGTTGCTGGTCGTTGCTCCAGTTTAGGTTGGCAGGGAAAGGTTTAGGTCTTTAGTCTTTGGCTTTGAGCGGATGCTGTTCTCACCGATTAGTGTGAAGTGTGAAGAGTCCTCCACATAGCAGACTTATTTAAACGTTCCATGCGACAAACGGGTGTTCCTTGGAGAAGGGTTAACGAATAATCCCACTCAAATACAAAATTCAAGAAACATTAACATCGCCAACCGATTCCAAAGCGAAACAAAATGAAGTAAGTATCGTTCCCATTACTGCTCCTGCGGCATTTTCAAGTACAAAGAACGGCCAGAAAGCAGAACCTGCAAAACTGCAACCCCGGAGGAAGATGGGAGGAAGTATGAAAATGATTTATTGTTTGTGGGTTAATAAAAATCGAAGCCATCGCAGTGTTTTCGGTGGCTGAGCGAAGGAAGACGTCACCCCTCAAGAACATGCCCGGCTTCGGAAAGTTTGCTGGAAGCCAACGTCTTCACAGCACCATAACTCGGTAAGAAGATATGATAGGAGCGACCGTGGAACGAACAGTGGCGCACGGGAAGCACGGGAATTGTAGGAATGCTGGGCGATGCAAACTTTTTCCTTTCGCATCGGCAAACGACGGCAGAGGACGACGGCGATGACGGCGATAAGCATGATGATAATAATGATAAACTGTTATGCTTTTGTTGTGTGTCCCCGTCGGCCGGGCGGGAATGGGACGACGTGGAGGAGCCGTTTGATGTATTTGTTTCTGTGTATGCGAAAGCATTAGTGCCTTAAGGACGGCTCAGGGGATTTTGCTTGCGTCCGCTTGTCTCCTCGACTCCACCCAGTGTGGCAAAGGCGATTGTGTTGCCTAATTAATAAGCAAGTAATTATGATATTTATTTGATTGCTCGTATCGTGTGCGAGATAGCTCGTGTCGGCGCGTACGGCGGCGGCGAGGACGGATTTAGTGAGGAGATTATGTTCACGGAGGATTTGTTTTTGCCACACTTCATGCGAGGTTGGGCAACAAGTGGCACACGCTAGTGACTGTGAGAGAGAGAACAAAAGTAGCAGCTACAGTAGTGTTGGGTATTTGATGGTGAATTTTAAAACAAGTTGCAACTAAAGCAGCACATGCTGCCAGTGATACACTCCGCAAGCGTCCACAAGTACAACTTAGTGTGCGATATGTACTCTGGTACGCGCGCTGCACGAAGCTGAAGGAAGGAAATAGCTATTAAGCCACCCAACGCCAGACCTCCCAGACACATAAGCAGCGGCCACGAAACGCCCGACACGCCGAGTGAAGAATGGAAGCGAGTAGTTGCCTACGAGTTTGAGCCGCTCGCAATCAACGATGTACATAAATTTGGAATGTTTGGAAGCAAGTACGTCGTCCGTCGGGCGCTTGAAGGACGACAGTCCACCAGCGAAAGGATCAACTGGTGGATGGTTTCGCGTGGCGCACAACTATTCACAAACGCCCGCTTCCCACCGCCGGGGCGTGAAAGTGTCGGAATTACTGACGATCTTCGGCTTCGGGAATTATGTCGCACCAAAGTATGTGCTAATGGGCCGTCACGTGCCGGCGCGGTGGCGAATTAGTGGTTCTGGGGTGTTGCGGAATGCGTGTGAAATTCCATACTAGCGGGTTCGAGCTGCTATTAAGACGCTTGTCGAGATATTGCTGTGCTGCACTTTAAGCGCCACAAAGCTAGCTATCACAGCTGAGGTGTTACTTCTTTTGTAGATCTAGAGCACATGGTTTTGCGCGGACCATCATCATCGTCCTGAGGTGCAGTCTCTGACCGTTGACGACTCGTCGTCGCCGTCGTGGCCTGTCAATCATCAAAAGCGCACCAAACTCGGTGGCAGCCATACGGGACCGCTGCACGGGATCAAATTACCATCCCATGCCGGTCGGTGGTGTGAAGGTGGAGAGAGCGAAACCTCGCGGCAAAATACACCAAATATGTCCACCGAACGGCGTAATCTTCCCTCTGCTGTCACATGCTACCAGAAAGGCAGAGAACTTCGGTAGCAAACTAAGCCCACAGCGAAAAAGTGAAAGAGTAATGATGCAGAAAAAAAACGACGAGCCTTTGAAGAACAAGCTGGACGAAATGAACAAAAAAAACCTTTTCTTCTTTGACCCAACCTGCAGCAAAAGGAATCGACAAAGCCCGCAGTGTCGCGCGCGTTGGGGTTTTTGGGATGGACTGGACGGATGATGATGACGATGATGGTTGGCGCTCGGTTCGTCTCGGTTGCCAAATGTTCCCGTCCTGTTCGGGAGCTTAAAACACAGCAAGCGCAACAACGACAAACATCCCCCATTGCTGCAGGGTCCAGCGTTGTGGACGGCGTTTGCGGAGCCAAGGGACAAGGGCACGAGCGAACGGAGCGAACGAGAGCAAAACGCAGGTGAGGATGATCAGGTCGTACGCGATCGACGCTTCGGAACCGGAGGATAACGCGACCGTGTCCCTCGAACCCCAGCCAGACCGACGACGACGTCACGCCGAAACGACTTTCGGTGCCACCGCTGGTTCTGGGCCTGGATCGTCAAGGCGAGTCGCCCGCTCGTTGCGTTTGTTCTGGCTGTCCCCGACGGCTTGTTTCGTTCCGTTGGTAAATTGTGTTGTTTGTCAAATGCAAAAGTCCGCTGCGTGTGCTGCTGCGTCTCCCCGGAGGAACGTGCGGTTGGGAAGCGATGGGTGCTTGGATCTGCCGAAGGCGTTCAAGTGCACTTGGAAAGGGTGTACTTTACTTCAGCAGAAAAAAACCATGGTTCATTAACTTTGCATTCCAATTCTTGCGACATAACTGACGCCTTAATCAATTTGTTAAGTGTTAATTTTTTAAGCAAGCTCAAGTTCCAGTTGAAAGTGTGTAGAAACTAAAAGAGTTTAAGTAATGTTCCATCAATTCACTACATTTTATACAAAGTATCCTTCAAAAATCGATTCTTAGCTACAATAGACTGCGAAGGATGGAGCATGCTTAGTTGAGATGTGTGATTTCGATACCAATACTAAAGACCTGTGCCAATATAATTAATCGAGCCCCTCTTACAGCATTGATGCAATCGAATACTTACAATAATTTCCCAATTGACAGAGTTGTCAGAAACACAAAGAAAATTTATCCTCCGGACTTCAACCAAATTTCTTATGAATCTTGTACAAATTCAATGCACATTCCAAACGCTGTTCATAATCTGATTAAAAAAGTACAAATAAATTGAGAGAACATCCATCCAACATCCAGTGGAGCACTCCCTTGCGTTACAAAAAACATCACCAGCGCACGAGATAAAGTATGCATGTTACCGGCACATCGGCATACCTCCAATCCTTACAGCACCAACGCCAGGAAGAATTCATTCCAACCTGCTTGCGCTTTCCTTCCGCACCTTGTTTGCTCGTGCGTGTGACCCGTGTGCGTTCGGTCAAGCCGGATAGGATGGTGGCAGCAGTGGAACAACGCGGAACAGCTGTGTCTCCACCGATTGACGGATGAGCAGACGACCCATCAAAGCCCGTCGAACCGAAAACGGCGAACCCCAAACCGTGGGATGTGCAATGGGCACGAAATATCGGCCGTCATTACCGATTTGGACGTGTGCGCGCGTTGCATTAGAGCCGGGATCACCGGGGACAGATGTTCCGAGTGGACCCGCGAGGAAGTCGGTTTGCGTAACCGACCGACGCCGCGGTCAGGTACAAACTGAAGAATGCATAATTTAATGCACGCGGTTGGCTACTTGCGGAACGAGCTCCGTTTTTCGGTCGGTTCCGTCTTTTGGAGCTACCGGTGGAGTATCTTCCTGCCGGCGAGTTTGTTGTTCCGCACAGAAGCAGCACGCCCGTGCTTGTGATGTTCATCCCGATCACCGGTTTGGGATCGATCGATCGGTTCGGGAAACCCGTTCGACAAGCGATTAAATTGCAAATCCTGGCCGTTCCGCCCGTCGACGCCGACCGTTTAATTGCGCTGTAATTGATGTCAAAGTACGCACCGAAACAAGATTTGTCGTCGCCGAGAGGGGGTGCCGATGGTGCCCCTCTTTTTTAAGGGCGATCGTAATTGGCTTCGATCGATTCGATCTTGGGAGTGAGACGGGAGGCACCAAGAACCGAGACATCCAACAGGATCGCAGCGATCGCGTATCGCGTCGTGTTGGCGCGTAGCGTGATAAAACGCAAACGCCTTGGCCCCGGAAGGGTCCATGTTACCGCCAACCGGCCCCCGCCCCCCACCCACCCACCCTCCTCGGTTGATGCGGGCGGTGGAACGCTTATTTTAATTTATAATTTCCCATGCGCCGGCGGAGTGTGATGTTGCGGTGGCGCGCGAGTGTGCGCGAAATTCCCTGAATCGCGACTTTGGACTCCCGTTGCGCGTTTCGTTTCGTTTGCTTCGTTTTTCGTCGCCGCAGTTGTGTTGCGCCGTCTGCGTCGATTAGTTAGATAAAAACGTGAGTTGTTATCGTGTGTCGCTGATATGTTGCCTGTTCCTGGGGGATAAGCGAACCGTCTCGGCAGGGACACGAAAACAGCTGAAACGGAACGAATCGGACTCGTCCCGGAGCGAGGTGGAATTCGTAACATTCTGTAAGCCGCGCTCGCTGCAAACTGTCGCAATGTGCGTTTGGCGCTGGCACGTTTCGCGGGGTCCGCGTTGTACGCAGCAGCTGACGCTGCCACGGTGGGGAGCCACGAGGCGGAAGAAATGGGCGAATAACATACATGTGGAGTTTTTCGTAGCGGCGCATCGAGTGCGGCGAGTCAGAATGCTGGCGCCGTGGCAATTCGCGGCCAGACTAGCGGGGTGCTGGGAGAGAATATTATCCCGTTTGTAAAGCAGCAAGATGAATACAAAAATTGTTGCGGAAGAGGCACTGATTAGAAGCGATTAGAAATTAATATAAAATTATTAAAGCATGATAAATATCGGTTGGCATTTTAAACCATTTACAAAATCAGTAAGAAATGACGAGAAATGAAGAAGAGACATAGTAAAAAAATAGACGTTAGAATATAAAAATAATGAGTTGAAATTTGACATACTTTGACGTGATAGATGAAGGTTCAAATACTTCATCTTAGTAAATAATGCGTTGACATAAGGACCTGCTGAGTAAATTTCTATAAAAGATTGGATTAAATGGCGTTTAATTAATTTAGCTAAATAGTCTCCAGATACAATAGGTTATTTTTCAAAATTTAGTGACGATTTGGCTGCATTTAAAAATAGTCTAGAGTCACTTTAAGTCCGAGTCCTTCTGCCAGTCGACTACACACGCTTCATGCCGTACGTTCTATAAAACATACTGACGAAATTCGAACTGCTTAGTTCCGCAAAACACCCGGTTATCCTTCGCCAATCAAAGAAAGCTCGCGCTTGGGGCAGACCCCTGGCCTGGCGCGCAGCTGGTTCGCGATCCCACACTATCTCTTCCGTTGATCGCCCCCCGCCCGGGGTCGCGCGGCGGTGTACATTCGCTTCATGCAAACGCGCTCAGGCGACCGCGAAAGCGTTCCGCGCTCAAAACCATTTGGCTTCATGTGTTTTTGTTGTTATTTTTCTCCTTTCCCCCCCCCCCCCTGAAGACATAAAACTAAAACTCAGACAACCGATTTTCGCTACTCCGCTCGAGGGAGGGGGCTTTGCAGGCCGCCGCATAAGCGGTGTGCAAGGTGTAAACACAGCGCACGAAGGTGGAACGCTACGCCACGCAACGCGCAAAGAAAGACTGCAGCCAGCACCGTCATCCTTTCGCGACCTCGTCGAATCCTTCTTCCGCAAATCAATCGACCGTGGCACACGGAGCGAAGCGCAAACACAGACACACACAAGCAGTGTGGAAAAAGAAGCCCTTTCGCTTCAGCTCTTTCCCTTGTCCGTGGGGTGGCTTGAGATGTGTCATAAAATTCACCATTTTACCATCGTCTTGACGTGACGGCGCGGTTGACCGCGTTCGGGCGCGAGATGCGCTCGGGCAAGCGATCCGGTGATCCCGTCCCCGGGTTCGCGTTCTGGTGCGTATCACACCGAATTGCAAGAAATAAATTTGATTTGTGCGGTTTCGGTTTTATTAGCCCCGCGGGCATCCTTTCCGCTGGCTGGGAGAGGATTTGTTTTGCTGATTCACCTCCTCCGTCGATGGTGTGCGCGAGGAAGAAAGTTCCGCGATAGCCCAAAATTCAATTTGTTCTTGCAAGCGGAGCAAAACAGGGGATGGTTGCGTGCGTGTGTCGACCCGGTCACGGGCGGGTTTTATAGGTTTCGGTTTCGGGGATGTTTGCGAGCGCTTCTTTCGTGTCGGGGTTGAGGTTTGAGGTTACACTTTCGGGTCTGAGCCCAACAAACTCCGTACAATCTAGTGCAGAGAATGACGTTTCCGATGGAGTATATTTGAATACAGGTATCGCGAAGATCTGCATCCATTTTAGCATTGGAGATAAGCAAAACAGAGCAACCAGCTCAGCTTTTATATGACTTTTCTGGAAGATTTGCAATTTTTAATCTAATTTTGATATAGGATATTTGGGATATTTGGGACTAATATTAATATTAATAAAAAAGTGTCTCTATTACAAATTACAAATGGTCAGACATAATATAAAACTATAAAACACTCGAATTCTTATCCTGTCTACGAATCATAGAGCGAGCCAAAAACGACTCTCAATATGAACCGTTCCGGACAGCGTAGATACTTGTTTTTATCGTGCCTCTTTGGCCCAAACCAATGGTCAGCGATTTATTCCATGAAACCATAAAGTTGGCTGCACCACGCAAAAAATTGCCCCGATCGGTTTCGGTCCAATGAACCGTGCTTCAGTGTTTTTTTGTTTGTTTGATAACTTACATCGGTCGCAGTCCATTCCAGGAACGGCGGCAGGAAAATATCTATATTGAAAACAATAAAATAATTCCACATACTCCAGCATAAAACCCGCAACCACGATTCGTAATGGTGTGCAAACTGCGGGATTTAGCGTGAGCGCTCCAAACAAAACAGAAAAAAATCGCGATTTCCCCCAGACACACGCAGACGCGTAGCTGCGTCAAAATTACCTCCACCGGGGAACGAACATGCGAGGATCATAAAACAGCGTTTTATGGGCTTTCGCGCGTTGGCAATAGCCGTCATCATCAACGGGCCCGGCATCCTTCACGAACGAAACGAGACAAAAACCAGATACCCGGTCCTGCTCGGGGCACCTAAATGGACACTTCATTTGGGATCGACGACGACGGTGCCGGTGACGACTGCTGCCGAAAAACTGCTGCTGATGCGCTTCTATTTTCTATTTGTTTTTGATGATCCATGAGAATCCGTTGTGCGCTGAGCTGCTGATCTTTGATCTTGATACTTTTTTACATGTTAATAAGCGTCCACCGTGCTGCTTGGACCCGGTGTCTCGCTTTGAAAAAGTATTCTTTTTCAGTCGCTTTGTAACGCTCGCAGCGAAACCTAATCCTCACCGCGTCACCGGCCATCGGCACCCGGGCCGAGTTCCCGGCGATCGGCACGGAAAATTTAATAAAAAGGACATCATCCCCGGGACGGTTTGGCCGTTTGTTTATGCTTTCATGTTTTTAATTGTCCCAAAAGGCTGCATTGTCTTGAGGTGAGGGTTTTCTTTGTGTTCCTGTGTACGTATGTGTCCGTGTTGCGCTCCCAATGTCCTCAAGGATTACGGCACAGTACGGAAGAAAAGTTGCACCGGTCCAACGGGACGGGAGCGTAACCCCGGTCCATTCTTCCACCGGACAATCAGTCATCGAAGTTACGGAGGTAAAACCGGAAATCGGGATGACCATAACCCGTCTCCCGTGCCGTGGACCCGGCGCTCGGCGAGGGCAGCGTCGTTAAATCTTAATAAATGCCCACTTAATTGATATTTGAAGAAGAAAAAAACAGACGGAATGACGGGGCTGGTTTGCTGGGAGTTTGCGGAAACAATACGAAATCGACCCGGCCGTGACGGTTGATTATGTGGAGGGACTTTGTTTTTATTCATCCTTAAACTGTCTCAGATTTATTCCGGCCGAAAAAAGAGGACCGATATTGAACAGCTGGGCGTTTTAGACTGGTTTTCTGTCTTGAAGCGCGAGTCTAGGACGTTCTCGTGCTACAATGAGGAGAAATGATTGACGAAAGAGTTAGAGGAGTAGAAAAAAAACTGTAACGGTTTTGAGTTGGTTAAACCTGTGTGCTTGCATGGTGTTGTTCCATTTCCAAAATCACTTGAAAATGTTATAGGAAGATCCTGCAGCATAGCATGAGATATTAATTGCATTGAAAACTGACCAACCTGCCTATCGTGAGTCTCTGTATTTAAAGAGTAAAGAGTCACTGTGAACATAAACATTTAAAGTTGTACTTTGATAGTACTAAAAATTGTAACAAAAATTGTAATGATAAGACGATAAGTACTCATGATATAAAAGAAACAAACGCACAGATTAACGATTAATCTCACTTCGATTAAACGACCAATACTATCTCTTCAATAGACCCTTTATTCTCATAGCGAAATGTATTCCTAGATCTAAAACAACTAAGATTATCACATCAATAGACTCCTTCTTCTCACAGTCGAATGTGTTCCTAGATCTGTTTCCCGCTACAACCATGCCTAGAACCTAGCTCGACTTGCCACAAATCAATCCACGGCTGAGCGCTGAAGACGAGCGTTCTACTACACACGGTGCCATAAACAACCCACCACCCGGCGACTGCATAAAGCACGCAGCGATTATGGGATTCTCCAAAGCTACATCATCCGTGGTGCAAAATCGGTTCGCGTCAGCACGCTGCATCATCTTCGCTGCGGCGTGTTTGCATACGTCCCACAAACCCAACCAGCTCACTCAATCGGAGCCATTGATCGCGTAGACGACGCGTAGCTGGAGTCTCTCGCAGTGGCTCGACAATTATGTGCCCCGTCCGTACGGGCGAGTGGCGAATATTTACGGCGCTGCCGCAAACCTCGGATGCAATCGAGCGGACACGGCATCGAAAGGGAAGGACGCGCAGCGCCATAACGATGATTTCTCGGCGAACGGCGCGGCGTTATGGCGTTCTTGGCGGAAGCGCGCGCGCGCATTTGAAGAATGGGGACACTCGCCGAACCCTCTGCCGGACAAGGGCTCACATTGTCTTACGCGTTTGCGTGTGCGTTTGTGCGCTATGACGATCTGCAATCCACGTCCCGAGGCCGGCACCGGCAGGTCCTCCGACTTCCGAGGCAAATGGACGGAAAAATGTATGTAAATTGAGATTTATTGCAATCGGGCCGGTTTTTTCGGTGCTATCCCACAAACACATAACGCAGCGGGTGCAGCCGATAAGATGCCCTTTCGGGCCGGCCGGGCTGGTCGTTCGGTGTCGTTCGACGACAAAACACTTCCTCCCCACCGGCGGTTCACACAAATTGCATTCCGAAGGACATTTTTCAACCCGACAAGGAGGCCATTTAGAGCCACGGGCCGCTCGGTTCCAGCCAGCACCGCTCTGGGGTGCGTACTGCGAAAGGATTCATCATCCGGAATGGGAATAAACGGGCTCGGTAAATCGAAATCATATCACCGACTGGGTAGCGCAATCGGAAGGGGAGAGACACAGGAGCCGAATGCAAATACTACTCTTGTGTATGTGAACTTTTTAAGCTTTTCATTAATTTAATACTACTTCTTTGGGTCCTTTGCGATGTCCGCTTCATTCGTTGCACGGTCCCGAAGGCTATAATCAACACGAACACTTTGTACCGTTAAAGAAGTATGACCCACATTTCAAGCAGCTGAACCCTGTCAGGGATGGTATTGATTAGCACGTGTTCGGCTTTAAAGGGCGCTCAAGCGCTCAAGCGATAAACCCACAAGAGCAAAATAACAGACGTAAATAAGCTGTGAACATATGCTCAAACGACGTGCCAGTGTCATGTGATGAAAAGTTAATTGAATTTAACTAAATGATAAAAAAAACATCTTTACTACAAGCCCTATCTTGAAGCTCTTTGCATGTTTGATTCATGTTACAAGCGATCTAATAAAAGTAACAAGAAATGTCTAATATTTTATTTGTACTTTTAATGTTATAAAAAGTGTGAGAAGGTGTTCTAATTCCAATTTAACTTAATTTATCTCATTTCAGAGGCTGTTGAAAACCCACATCAAACACGCTCCGGTTTCATGCAGTAAAACGAGGAAAAGCAATCATCCTCTGAGCCGCTGGGCAGGGCGGACAGAGTAAATGCGCTTAAAGCGCCCGAAAAGCGCGATAATGATGACAAGGATAATCTGTAAAATAAACTCCTCACGCCCGCAAATCGCGTTAATCGTGTCGATCGCGGGTGAAACCCGGCCACGAAAAGCAATCATAATTCACGCGGCCCGAAAGGAAGCGACCTGGCGACCGAACACACCGCGGGTCCAGCGGGTCGTGAGATTGAATCTCATCTTTCGCGGACGCGTACCATCCGCTTCCCAGGATGTTTGGGGGGCCGATGGGAAAAGCAAACTTACGAACCAACGCAACGCATCGAACCGTCCGTCCGTCGTCCGTCGACCGGAAGGACCGTGCGGCAAAACGGCGACACCGGAGATGTAGACCGCGGTCGATCGCCTGTGTGGTCAGGGGGCCGTGCCGTGCCATGTGTGCGAGAGAAAACGCGGCTTCTTGCGTGCATCGCTGTGTGTGTGTGTGTGTTGTGTGTTCGTGCGTTTGTGCACGCGTTGTTTCCTTTCGTTATTATTTTTCCCAATTCTTTCGCCCTTTTTGAGCCGCCACAGCGGATGGAAAGGAAACTTAATCCCGGGAAACGAAAATCAGCGACCCGAGACGGGTGGCGTGGTGACTTCCACTCGGCGGAGGATTGCCGGGGCGGGGTTTGGCGGTGGGGGAAGAGGCAGGACTGATTTGGTGGAACAGGTGGAACACGGAGCGACATGCAACGCTACCAAGCGGCAGCAGCAGCCTGTGCTATGTGTGTGTTTGTGTGTGTCTGTACAGGATGACGGGGCCGTGCAAATTTATGAGAAATTATAATGCTTCATTATTTTGCACTTTCGGTGCACTCGGGAAGCCCTGGTGCCACCGGCCCCGGTGCAACGCGCTGCTCGCAGCCATATGTTGTGTGCGGTGAGCGAAGACACGGCGGGGACAGGGAGAAGAGACAAAAAAAAACACAACGAGCCCCACGGTTTTTGGCACGGTGGTGCTGCCAGAGGTCAATAAAACGCCCGCAGAGAGTAACAGCCGCTCGGTTCGGTTGGGACGGCGCTGCAAAACGCAATTGAGGCAATTATTTTGCAACGAAAAACACGCCGCAACACCGTGCGGGAAACATGTGAGACTTTGGCGATGGTGATGATGGTGATGAGTCCGATGAGGGCCAGCAGAAGGTGGACCAATTTTGGGGCCCTAATGGTTATTAATCGTTTATTGCAGATTGTTTTGCGATGATGGTGTTTTTCGGTGAAATTGATATTATAACTATCGGTGGTTTATTAAGCTAAGTGTAGAAGATTGACCCAATTGTCAATTCCTAGCAAGCAAGTAGATCCCAGAGCATTCTTCAATAGATGTAGTTCCAAACTTAGGACTTGACGGGGAGAATCGAATCAATCGAAAGTGTTTTAATATACTCATAAACTTTCGAAGGTGTCTATGCTTGCTATTTCTGATTCAGTGTCATCACTAAAGACAATCCTTGAACCCAAGACCTGAAGTTTATAAAACCAAGTTCTACGTACTTGACTATTCCTCGACCCCATTCGAATGACTGTTATGGCATATGGCAACAATATGTTGGTGGGATCGGAAGAAAGTTATCTACTAGGAACCGGCAAAATAAAGACACTTAATTTCAGATTTCAAATCTAGAATGTAGTGTCCAAAATCAATCAATCGGTAACTACCCCTGGTTAAAGTTGTAGCTCCCAATCCCTTACGTCAATAAAAAAGGAATTCCAACAACCGAACGTCGTCAGCATCTGTCATGCGGCATTGTATCGCCCGTGCAACGAGCCGCCTGCGAAATGGGCCAAGATAGCGATCGCTGGCCCGTCGACTTGCGGACCAGCGGAAACTCGCTGATTAGCACCAATCAATTAAGAGGTTAAAAACGGTAAAGTCAACAACATAAAGCGTGCCCCGCCGTGTGGCGGCAGCTCGTTCGCTCATTATCGACAAATTTATTCGCAACACAGCTCGAAAAGCCGGTAGCCGGGCGCGACAGAACCGCTGGCAGAATCGGCCGCCACTGATGCTGTCAATCCCTTGCACGAGGATGTCGCCGAACGCCGAACCGAAACACCCAGTGTGCGGCTGCTGGGATCGGTTTTCCATCCGCCCGGAGAAAATCCGGCAAAACGTCGCAGCGTTTACGATAATGGGAGTTGAGTTTTGCGCTGCCGCCAGTACGACACGCTTTCTTACGATAGGTACGCGCGTGGGTAATCCACCGAAGATGACACCGCAGCATATCAGTGCGCAGCACGCAGGCAGCCGCAGCGTTCGCGTTAATGACGCCTTTACAACAATTCGCAATCGAAAACCGGGTTTTCGGTATCGGTTTCGGTGGCCCCCGAGCCGCTGCCGGCGGGGGTTGGGAAATCGTAAGAAGCGAATCTTATTATTATTGTCGTACCGGGGAGGTGGCTTACCGGTTGGCCGGTTTTGCTGCAGTGACGGGGCGCGCTCGCTCGCCGCACGAACGACCGCACACAATCTGCACGATCTGTCTCCGGTGCATCATCGTGCGGGTCGCGCGAACGCGCGTATCTAAGCGGGGTGCAGCACTTGTGCAGTGGCGGGATTCGCGCTCGTCGGCACCGATCCGTGTGTGTGATAGCGATCGGGACGCTTTTCTTACCGGTTTTTGACGGATTTTGCAGGAAGAGGAACTGCGCGGGCTGCTTCCCATAAGGAAGCGAAGGAGAAAACGAAAAGACAAAACCAAAACAAAAAAACAAAAAACAAAACGCCAACCGGTACGCAGCGTCTCCCGCGGATCTCCCGAGGATCCCGAAGATGATGGAGCCTGCGTGGCCGTCAGTGGCCAGGGCGGCCCGGTATAAGATGTGCTGAGTTATGGTGTAATTTTATAGGAGCGCAGCTATCGCCCGAGCGGACCCGGTCGAGCGAGATAATTTAGGCAATTAGTGCTTTTTGTCCCGGTGCGAGCGCTCCGCCGGGGCTGGTTTTGGATTATTGGGCGTTCGCACCCTGTGTGTGTGTGTGCCATATCGGACGCGCAGATCTTGCGCGCACAATTGCGTGTTGCGCCCGGTTGTTGCCGTTTTTTTGCTGTTGTTTTGTTGCGTTGCTGCGTTTCTTCCCCGCAGCGGTTTAGCGGTTCGATAATTCGATACATTCTATTTAAATTAATTAAACGCACTCCCGGGCTACGACATTTAGCAACAGCCCGGGTTGGATCCGAGCGAGGTCGAGCTAATTAATAGATTATTGAACGGGCATTGGCGATGGGTGATTTATGCAAACCCAGACGTACGCACGTACGCTACAATGTAGCACAAGTGCGCTTAAAGGTAAATGTTACATTCTTCCAACGCCAATGATGATTAATAATTGGCTCAATGGGTTTTTGGACTTCTCGCATGAGAAGCTGCCTTCAAGAGGAACACAAATGTACTGCCAACTTTATGACGTTCCAAATCGCACTTAAAAAGAATATAAAATCCCCGATAAACCTCTTGCAACGACGCGATTTCAACAGCTAAATCTCCCCAAACACACTGCTATAACTACCTAATTCTTCCCTAATCCCAGGTTACGGGATGAAGCTCCCGGGATTTCGTCGAAATGAGGTCCCGCCTGCGTTGAGGCAACCCGGGAGCCAATCATTAGGCGTCCTCCAAAACTGCTCCGCAACGCAACGCAACAACAGCGACGCCGGCTTCCTTGGAGGATTCGCACTTATGACAGCTTCATCCAGCTACCCCTGTCTCAGGGTGGTCCACCGGCCGTGGCTAATGGATGTTTGGGTGTTTCGCGTGTTCGGCTTCTTCAACCGATGGAATTAACCGACTGCAACGACTGCAGTGCCGTACCCGGGAACCCAGGCTGTTCCAGAGTCCAGAAGCGCTGGCCCGGGCAGCGCGAAAGCATAACAATCGGAAAACACATGCTTTTCCGACCGCACCGGAATCGATTCGTCGTAGACGTAGTCGTCCGCCGCCGAAATTGGTGTGCCTCCTTGTGCCAAATTTGGCTACCGGCCGGCTGACCCTTGCAAGGAGCCGTTTACAGTCGCGCGTATGCGCGGAGAAGCGCCCGTTCGTTGCGCTCTCCTGCCTGGACCTCTGCCAGCATGACCCAGGAGCGGGTGTGGTGTGCGGCGAAAGAAGGCACCGTCCAGAGAGCGTACGAGCCACCACTAATCAACTAATGTCCGACGCCGCTGCTGCCGCCGCTGCTGCCACTCGGACCACGGAACCCAGGGCAGGGCAGGGCGTCCGTTCGCGACGTTGCAAAATAAATTATCTCGTGATAGTCCGAACGCTAATGTTGTCAGAGCGAGGCCCGGCGGTCCATAAATTTCCGTCAGCTCGAAAATCACGCGAATATAATCGCACCCTACGTGGCAGAGGGTGGCCGCAGGGCCGCTGCGGCTGCCGTTGGGACGTCCCGTTTTTGCCGGCGAGGAAGCGAGCTGTGTGCCCTTGGACGCTGCCGGTTCGCGTATTTTCACATTCTGCGGTCGTCGTCGTCGTCGTCGTCGTCGTCGTTGGCTTCGCGGCAACGGCGATTCGCGCATTCCAAACCTTAGGGTTTGGGTCCTGCGGTTGGGCGACGGGCGGTGGGGGACGTAGGTGGACCGCCGCTTCCCGCTTTTGCGCCCGCGAGGGGGACACGACACTTGCATGTGAGTCGCGCTATCTTATCCGCATCGCCTTCGTTTAAATTACAGCGATTCATTTCGATATAATTTTTCATCTCACTGACTTTGTTGATGTCGTGCAGGATCAGATGCTTTGTGTCGGTCGTGGTGTTTTCTTCTGCTCGTTGCCGTTTTGCGTGTTTTTTTATTTTTCGCGGTTTTTTGCGCGGGGTGCCGCATTCGGTGGATCCGCGGCGAACGCGAGGTACCATTTCGCGCTTCGTCTCGTAGCGGCTTTTGCATGGCTTTTTTGTCGTGTTTTTTTATTTTTGCTTTTTTTTCGGCAGCGATCGTTAAGCATCTGCGATGGCGCTGGTGGCGGCTTCATTAAGTGTGAGCCAGGACGTGTTCGGAAGGCTAATTACAGTGCGTCTCGGAATGGACTACAACGGATAACATGTGTTGAAACCCAAAGCAAGTCAGAAGTTCTGGTATGTTAGCAAATATTAAATAAATTTTATACTGAATTCCAGTGCTCAAGTAATGCATTCCAAGGTACAGCTTTGTTCAAATGAACTATAGTCGGTCAATGGTGTCATTCTACTAACATGACCTTGGAGCCTGGCGAGTCTGATGTGCTTAACATTAGTATAAATAAAGTAGAACATCTCATAGAACCCGTTATTTCCCAAGCTCTTTCATGGAACATCTGGAAGATCAAAGATCTGAACAGTGTCCAAGTCTCAGGAGCGTAAGGGAGCCTTTGAAAGGGAAGAAATGTTTGAAATTTCGTCTTTTCATCACCTCCCAACAGCGTACCGCACTGTACAAGTTCCAATGGTGCGCTGGCGCTCGATGCTGGGGGCGCAAAACTGTCCCTCGCACGGCCGTACATGCCATCCTTCATCAAGAAGTTTGTCGTCGGTTCATCCGTCGTGATTAGGGCGTCCGGACTCGGAGATGTCCCGGGCGCGGCTAACGAATTTCACACCACGATCCCCCACCACGGGTCCGATTTGCGGCAAATTGCGAATGCCGCAGCCAAGGGCGCAACTCGCGAGCTTCAGTGCTCCGCGTGTGCGCGCGCGAGTCCTCCCCGGGAGGCCGATCGAGACGGACAATCGAGCGTGGTTCGTCCGGACCATTTCACATACTTTTTAAGCGTATAGAGTTACACGAGGCCACTGCGCCGCCGTTATAATGCATATTATTTACCATTAATTTAATTTAATTCATCGTCTCCGCGTTGATGATGACGGCGACGGCGATGGCGAGCATGGGGACGATCGTGATGATGGGTTCGGGGTGTGCGGTAGTTCGCGCGCGAGGGGCATGATTTTATTCGGGACGAATTCGCGGTACGCGGTGGAGTACGATCCACGGCGCGCCTTTTACGTTCGATCGCGCTGGCCTGCGAAACATTCCCGGGGCACAGTATGGCTTCGGTATCTTGTCTCATTTTCTCGTTGCGTCGTTTCGTAGTTTTTGCCGTTGCGGCGTTTGGTTCGTTTTTTGCCCCGCTCGTCCTCTTTGGTCGGTTCGTTCCTGTGGAGCACGGGGAGATGATGATGATCGTCGGCAAGTGGCGACCCATCAGATGCCGCATTGCAGTGTCACTTGCGACCGAATTCCTGCAAATCAATCTGTTTTAGAGTGTTGCCCACGACGGCGAACGGTTGGTTGTCAATTGCTGCAGGAATTCGACGAACAAGTATATTAATCTTGTGATGTTTCAATGATCGCGTACAGCAGAAGGAAACAGGAAGAACTCTGGTGTGGAAGGAGTAACAGTACATTTCTGCAACGGGGCGGCTACGAACATCCCACCAAAAAGCCCATTTCCCAGACCGCAACGAACGAGCACCGGAAGATCGGTTCCAGGCGCGTTTGAGGACGCTAGTGGAGCAGCGTCCGATGGCGTGCTTCCTTTTTCGGCGCTGCGACCTTGATCGGTGGGATCGAATAACGCTCGCTCACCACATCCTCCGAACGCCAAACAAAAACGGGGAATTGCAACCGGCACCCATGAAGGTGGATGACCGAAAAATCGAAGCCTCACACTCAATTTGCCGATCGATTCTCCGTTGTCTTCTCACTGCGCTGCTTTCTTCTTGTCCTCAATCAGACGAGAGAAGAAGAAAAAAAGACATGCCGAAACGGGGCTTCTCGCGAATGATTTACGGCGAACGGGTAAATGATTTATTGCCACCCATTTATTTAACCTTTTAAGGGCTAATCCGCCTCGACAGTTGTCGGGATTGTTGCGTTTTTTTTTGTTGGCCGGGCGTTTCGGAGGCAAATGCATTCGGCCGCAAGGACACCGGGCGCGCTACCCGCTAACAATTAGATAAATAGCCTACGATAGGAGCTGGCGGTGTGCTGCTACCTGGCACCGAGCGAGTCCTTGCGCCTATCATCACCGGGGAACGGGACCGTAGGGCGACTTCGTGACAGGATAACGCTACGCCGGCTATTCCCGAACCGCAGCAGGACCAACATATTCAATCTAAAATTGTAGATTTGGTCGACCTCGTCCCGGCGCGGGATTCCGGCCAAGAGAACTGTGAGCTGGCATAAAATCGAGTATTTAATGGCTGTCCCCTGCCTCGGTTACCACCGGTGTACACGCCACTCGTGGAAAGTGTTGGGATTGTAATTTGGGCCTCTCTGCAGCAACGGCGGACAACGAAAGGGTTTCCGGCCGGCAGAACCGCCGGCTTAGCAGGCACGGGACGTGGCTTGTTTGTTTTGTGTTTACCCGGCGACTTCTTGTTGAGTTTGTGTTCGGATCGTTGTAGCTTTTCCCTCCTCTGTTAGTGCCCTCTGTCTCATGGCAGCCCGCGTTTCCCTATTCATTTGTTTGTCTTTCACTTTCACGATCCACACAGTGTCTTAAGACGGTTCTCGGGATGTGCAACCTTCTTCCGCGACGAGCCCAGGAACGGGATTTTAGTGCCGCTTCAGTTATCCAGCGCCGCATGGCGTTGCCGCATTGCCGAATCATGTTTGGGCCCCGTGTGCGCCAATTGATAAATGGAATAAATATTCATGCTTCTGGGCCCGGCTTTACCCGAAGGCTGCGTGCCGGATGCGTATGCACTTTTCCGGTGCAACCATTCATTCTGGCACATAATCGCACCCGGCAAATGTGACATTTATGCGTTATTAATTGCACGGAGATCTATTTTTCACGCTATCGCAAGTTGGTGGCAGTGCGCGCCGAAATGATTGATGCTGAGTAAACCGACACGTAATGGTTAATTAAAAAGGACTCGCAACGGGCACGGGATATTGGACGTTTCGCGGTTCTTTTTCCCAGGCCGTTGTGTTTATGTTGTATGTGAGAGTGTTTCTTATGGAAAGGCCCAGCGTGCGTCTCAATCGCGATGATTTATTGTTAGATTTTTGGGCGAATTTTGACGATCAATCAGATCGTGTGCAGCGTGAAATCAATATACAATGACACAGGCACTTTATATGTAGAGTCGATCTATTAGGTGTGAATCCCTGGAGAATGCACCGCTTCTTGAGCGTATTAAGAAAAACGATCGAAAATGTCATCTTATACAGTTTTGGTCTGTTGAAAGAACTTTACATCTCTCGCGAGATTTAAGGAGATTCGCATATATCTCCTCGTTAACAAGATCTCTAGAAGTGAATCACAAGTTATGAAGTTGAGTTGAAGTTAATTAATTTGTAACAGCTATAAAATAATTATCCATGGTAATAGTATTGCAAATCAAGTATTCAAGTACAACTTGCTAACAGTTCGGAAATTAGGCTTCCATAAATCCTCCTCAACCTTAAAGCCTATTCACAACCATTCGCCAATTGTTCATCGCAAATTGATGGAAGTAATGACGTTTGTAGCCATCCTCGTTCGGTGTCGGTACGGGCACATCCACAGGACAAAAGCCTGTGAGCGCATAATTAGCTTCCAGTGCTAGTAATCGACGACCGCTGCGATGAACCAGCCGGAAGGCTCAGTCTAAAAGGACATCGAGCACGTGAACTTCCAGGGAAGAGTTCAACAACAACAAAAAATGCATTCAGCAAAACCCAGCAGCAACAATGTCAACACGACAAGCCCCAAAACAGCCCCAACGGTTTATAGGGGCAGCAGAAGGAAGAAAAAAGCACCTTTGCTGCGATGGAAACTTGTACGTCGTCGACTTATCACACCATCACGGGCACGTAACGTACACCGTCATCATCGTTTATCATCGTTGAATTCATTTTTTTGTGTGTGTTGCTGCCTGCTTCTCTAATCGGATCTGAACGAGCGAGGACGGTGAAGGTGTTTGGGATTCTTGTTTTTTTTTTTGCTGTTGTCCAATTTCGGCCCAAACGATGAAGATGTCATCCGATGAAAGTGATCCTCCCTTTGGTGTCGCGTATATCGCGCTCTCGCGTCGTATCCTTTCTCCAGAGCCATCACTCTTGGTGTGTCGTTTATTTGCGTGCTCAATACGCGGTGATAACAATCGTTCGTCCGTTGGTCGTACCACGCCAGGGCACACACACACACATAAATGTCCCGTCAGAAGGGAGCGAATGAGAGAAAGAAAAAAAACCGCCAACGGGTAAATGGATAACGTTCCAAGTCCGCGACCGGACGCGTCATGGGCGAGCGATGACAACGGCGTCAACTTACTCTGCGTCCGATGCATTCGCTGTGAGCTGCATGTTGCATTCGAGCCCCCACTCTCTCGAGCCACGATCTTCGGCCAACGCAATGGTGCTTAATTTTTCCTAATCGAATGACTTCGTGATATGCGCGCCATCGGGTGCATACGGCTCGAATGCATCAACCGTGCCCGTGGGTGGTCTGGCAGGCGGGGGGATTTATTCGCGCGATTCTTTTTTTGGTGCTGAACCGAACTGTTTGATCGGTCCGCGTGGTCTTCCGTTCTGGATGCACGGTGCATCGGAGTTTCGCGCGAAACGATGCCTAGAAGAGACGACTACGACGCCGACGACGACGACGATGATGATGACGACGAGTTGCAGCACAGTTCATTGTGTGCATTCGTTTGATAACTACCGGTTTAGGTAGTTCTCGCACGTTCGCCCGGAACGCGCCTCCAAGCGTGGGTGGTTGAGTGGATTTCAATTTTTTCCACTCATCGCCGCCTCCCCGCGGTGGGTCGGTGTGGTTTGCAGAACAGGACTTTTTGCGTGAAACGGATCGCGGGCGCGCAGCTTTTTTTTGTTGGTCTGCCGTTCTCCCTATCTGCTTCACGCCCATCGCGATGCAGAAGTGCAGTCCGGGTCATCTATTCAAATCGACGCGCTTTTAGTGTACACGGTTTTGCCTCCGGACGCGACCGGAAGTGTTGCGTGCGGGCGTTCGGTCGTGGTCGTGCCTGCAAAGTGGCAAATTGATTGATGTTTGGCACGCGGGCAATCGGCTCGTTTTTTGCGTTCTTGCCTCGTCCGCTATTATTGCACTCGTTGCAGTTTTTCGCCGGCGTGCGACCGGTTAGGTCGTACGACGTAGATCTCGAGGTGTTTGGGCATTTTTTGTTGGTTTCTGTGCCGTTCTAAACGCCAGTGACCAAATTGATGACATTATGCGATTATTAGTGTTTTGTGCTCGATACCACGTTCGGCGGGAACAACGCTCTGCCGGGAGAGCGAGATATTTTTTGCCGGACTTTCTTTCGACGTGTGCTGCAACCGTACGTGGGCAGGCAGAGATTTGAAATTTAATTACACCAATTTGAAATTTGGAGGGAGGCTATTAATCGGTGCTGTTTTGAAGCTGCCGGAACGTATACTGTAGTTTTTTGAGTTTTTGTCTCTTTTCGCGCGAAAAACATGTGGAAAAATGTAGCTTAGACATTGAGTATTAGGCACAAGAGTACAATAAATTATGCAAGATTATTTGGATTAAAATTTCATTCTTCTTCTGTCGATGCTGTATAAAATTTGACGATGTCTCGATTTCACCAATTATCCATGTACAACAAGCAGACTTACATTGAGGTATATCAAACTATTTCAGAATAAATATATAAAATTAGCAAAACTGAAACAAGTTTAATAAAGTCATGGAGGACCAAGAACTAGCATAAATGGGATCATCTGGCATGATTGACTTACGATCGGTGGAAATAAGCTACATTATTGTGGGGTGCAATTAATGTTCCTAAAATAATATTGGGTCTGACACTGTTTTTCGAACCCCGAATTAAAAGTTAAGCGTTATCAGACATGGAAATTTACATGGAAAAACATCTTAAAGAGAAACCATAATTAGCCGAAGCAGGTAGCATCCCGCTTGATTGATTGATTGACTGATTAACAGCGAAGCGGTGACGTTTTTCCCGTCTCGATTGCAGCCGCGCTGTCAATATAATAATATCCACATAATAAAAAAAAAACACCACCATCGCCACGCCATTTTCTGCTAAAACTGCAAC
The DNA here is from genome assembly GCA_000349145.1 of Anopheles dirus. Classification (NCBI taxonomy): domain Eukaryota; kingdom Metazoa; phylum Arthropoda; class Insecta; order Diptera; family Culicidae; genus Anopheles; species Anopheles dirus. Next base: position 4,242,868 of record KB672979.1, read on the forward strand.
CGAAAAATGCACCCGAAAACGGGCAACAACGACGAAATAAAAAAAAAGGCCGCCACTATTCGCTGCCCACCATCGGGCGCGTTCCATCGCCTTTGTTTTGATCGCTGAGCCACATCCGGCCAGTTCGGCCGGCCGGTAAGCATAAATTATGCGCACGTCTACGATAAATCGCGTGTATTTTGTGATTTGCTGCGTGTGTGTCGGTTCCCATCGTGTGTCCATGCGAAAAGGGGTCCCAGCGGAATACATAGATAGGCTAACGAATAAAACAGAAACACACACAAACGCGCGCGCGGGAAACGAAACGAGACATCCGAAAAATTCCCGCACCGTCGCGCGTCGCAGCAGCAATTTCGCGAATCCGTGCCCCACGGCCTAACGCTGACGAATGCCATCGCTCGAAGGGAAAAGCCTTCCCGTGGTTTCCCTGGTTTTCCTCATTATCTGCCTTCGCATCTACTTCTTAGAGGGTTCTGGATGGGGTGGGGGAGGTGGCCAGAGGAGCTTGAACTCAGATTGCGGTTTTTGGTCAATTTCTCCATCCTGCCGGTTTTTGTGTTTTTGGTTCAACATTCGTCAGGTGCGCGTGTGTGTGTGTGTAAGTGAAGGAATGTTATGCACCACGGTACCGGAAAACGAAACATCACGCTTGTGCTGCGGGAGGGAGGATGCGTTTTTGGTTCGCAATAAAAAAGAAAACCCCACCGTGAGCATACATTCCGATGGCATTAAATGGTCGCAAACAGCGGGCCAAGCAGCGCGAAAGATTATGCCCTCCCATAAAAGCCACCGGGTTTGGGAGTCACCTCCGGAGTCACCCGGCGATAAGGAACCACACACGGGACGCAGCCGGCAGAGCCGAAAAGTAAATTATTTCGCCCAGCGCCCTTTCCGCTGTCGTTATTATCGTGTCGCTCGTAAAAAAAACGAACTCCCTCCGCTCCGGGTTCTCGGCCCGGCTCTCGCTTCAGTAATTTTGGTTGCGTTTCGGGTGACGGGAACTCGGGCTGGGAGCCTGGGCGAGCGCGCCCGCGCGCCCTTGGCGTGGAAAACGACCGCCGGACACACCACCAACCCACCCAGCCGGCGCTCGCGACCGTCCACTAATCGGACGGCGAGTGCATTCAGAGAGTGCAGCGCCCGGACCAATTTAGTCTCCCTCTTGGCTTCGCAATTCGCAGCCCCCTCGCACGGCTGCAGCGCGCGGCTAATGAGCGAATTGCGCATTTGCTGCGCCAGGTCTCCTCCAGCGGGCCGACCGGAAACGCGTCCCGCGCACCGAAAACACGGGGCAGAGCATTTAGCGAAGCGCGACGACGTGGGGCGGCCGAACATCGTGGAGGCAACATATTTCGTGTTTCCTCTGCAAGGCGCAAGGCAACGCAACAGCACACACACACGCACGCAGTGGACACCGGCGGTACGAATAATTATGCTGAATCGGGTCGCTCGGACGCGCGGTTGCGTTCTCCCGTCCGCTAGGGCAGGGCACGCTGATAGAGCATTATCATCATCATCATCATCATCATCATCATCGTCGTCGTCATTTGACGAAAGAAGTTATTAGCGCGATCAGCGAGTTGTAGCGCGGTCAATCGCACATTATCATTCTTGCGATGCGAAATTAACTGAAACATCGCGAACAGGTGTAAACAATGCTGTAAAACACGTCGGCCGCGCGCGTTATTCGCGTGTTTCGCGGGACTAATTGCATGGCGTTTATGCTTCAACTGGATGGCCGATGTTCAACGTATGTTTTACGTTGTGGTGTTGTTTTATTGAGTGCAGTCGGCCGGTGTCCTTGCTTGGTGTGAAACAATTTGTAACTAGAGCTAGTAATGGATGTATTTTAATGTTCGAAAGTCAGCCAACATCATGTACGACAACAGCAATTAGTGTTGGTACGTAAAACATGTTGAGTATGTGAGCAGAATCAAGGAACATACATAATTAAATTGTCATTTGTCAAAACATTTTTCATTTGAATATTATCTTCGTCAGAATTGTTACACGGTCTTTTGAAATTTCGCTACTGATAAGGAGAGAACTACAGGGTGTTCCTTTGGAATTTGCGTTGACAACCGAGAAGAATCGAGAAATCCAACCAAAGGAATATTTCAAGAATTTCTCGCTAGATGAATAGGATAAATGTTTTCTTGGGAGACACACCTTTCTGGATGGATGTTCTCAAAATCATACAAAACTGAAGAAGTGTGCAGCAGCAAGAATCTTTGCGACCTGACGTATAGCAAGCATTATTCAGAAGATGACCTCATACTATGCACGATGACCTGAACAGATTTTAAAGTTCAGATTTGCACGTCCAATAGCTGACATTCCAAGAATCCTACCAAGCCACCTAACATGCCTCATGTAATGTACTACACAATTCAGCAAAAAAATAATACTAAAGCAAACGTCGCTATTCGATGGTGTTTTCATTCGCTCGAAATTCGCCAATTTCGCTGATTATGCCGCGGGAGCTACGAAATCGGAATCGAAACCAACAACCTCTCAAAAAAAAAAGGGCAGACGGACGAACAAAGCCCAAGCTGAAGGACGGATTGTGAATGGATGGCGAACAAAAGCTGAGTTTGGAAAATTGAGCATGAAGGGTTCGTAGGGCGGGGGGCTACTGAATTTCGAAAATCGCGGAATACGTCAAAAGTCTTCGCCGTATACCTTACAGCTGGGACGGTATGGGAAGTCCACTGCTGGCAAAACTGCTGGACATGCCATTCCCAAGCGGTGGTCTCATTTCCATCGCTCAAACCGATCCAATCCACCCTCGCTTAGCCAGCATTCCGTGCGGAGAGAGAAGGGAACGAGCGAACAGGAAAAAAAGCGAGTCGGAAAGGAAAAAAGGTCCCCAGTTCCACATTTGGCCGAACGGTTTTCTTGTATGTTTTTATCCGCACAAGACACGAACCTCTCTCTCTCTCTCACCCCCTCCCCCCCTGTGGCTCCATGGTTCGTTTTTGTTCATCTGCTTCACGCGCCACATGACGCGCATTCCACGCTGGACAATATTGAAAAGACCCCGCGACGACGTGGACGTGCTCGCCATTTTGACTCCCGTGCCCGTCCTCCGCGTCACGTTCCGCAGCATTCGGACGGTTGCCGCAATTTCCCGCTTTCACTGCGTTGCCCTCCTCTCCCCCCCTTCGCCCAACTCCCACCCACCGACCCTGCCGCGCAAGAACGTGCGGAGCACGAAATGAAACGTCGTCACAGCGAAGACACAGCAGGTGCCCCGTCCGAATCGCAGTGGAAGGAAAATGAAGGAAAAGTCCTGCACGTGGCCCACACGAATACCGCGCGGGCCCTCTCCCCTCCACCCCCACACTGGACACTGGCCACAGCTCGAGCCAACCCACCCTTCGCTTTACTTTATTCGCACATCCGAAAGGATGTGTTTGGGCTGCGGTGCGCGCTGGGGTGGGTGGGTGTTGGTGTGGGAGAAGGCAAAATATGCTGGACCATTTTCACGTGCGCGGCGACCTGCGGGACAAGAAAGCCGCGTTTGGGTGAAAAACAAAGCGCAGAAGAAAGAAGGGGGAAAAAACACGAGATCCTTCAAACACGCTCGCACACACACACACACTCGCACGCGGGAAACGCAAGGATCGGAGTAGGCCGCTAGCCGGAAAACAGGCAGAAGAAGGCAGCAACACACAAAAAAAACTCATCTTACGCGCATTTCGCCATTTTCCCGCTAGTGGGGCCACGGCTTCCCGGCGTTCGACGGACGACGGATGATGACGATGAGCAAAGCGAGAAGGAGGGAACGATGAAGAAGAAGAAGAAGAAAAAACACGAAGGAAGCCCACCTTACGGGGACGGTTGAAAAATGAAGGAGCGAAAACTGAAATGAAGAGCAAAAAAAGGTAAAGAACAAGGAGGAAAGCCTCGTACGTACCGCGCAGGGAAGAAAGCTGCTGACCAGGAGGATGGATGAAGCGAAATACTCGCAAAAAAAAACACACACACACACACACGTGTGGTGGTGGAAGAGAAATAGTGGCGGAGGGTGAGAGGGAAGAAAGAAAATCGGTAAATTCCTGCCTACTGCAGGCAGGCCACACACGCGGCAGGATCTATGCGGGAGATATGTGTAAGGATTCCCGTAAGGACTTTTTTTTTGTTGGCGCTTCTGTGCGAGCGAGTCGCGAAGAACGGTGTGGTGGGTACCACACGCTGACGCTTTTCTTTCCAATTTATCCTTCTACACAAATTTACTCACACTCCCTCCACCCGGCCACCCTGCTCGCCCCACCCCCTCCCACCGTTTGATAAGATGATGCTGGCGGACTGGACTTTCGCCCGTCTGGACCACGCGAGGGGACGGCCCAAATGGGACGGCGTTTTTCTTCCCTGACGTGGCTCGCTGTAGTTTATTTCCCTCTCTCTTCACTCGCCTCCACACACACACACACACGCGCGCGCGCTCGTCCTTTTTTATCGAACTTTTCCACTTTGCGTGTTTTTTTGCTCGGCGGGGACGGATTTTTCGCCGGGACGGCGTTTTACCCGCCTCCCGTAGAGTGCCGCGCGTTGTTGCGCGAGTGTGTGTGTTTTTTTTTTCGCTCGTTCGTTCGCCTTTCCCGCTTTTCCATCCCGCAACGCTGCCTAATGGGATCGTCCTCCCTCTCCAGTAGTGACCAGGCTTTACCGGAGACGCGTTGCTTCCTTGAGCGCGTTCCCTTGACGATTCCCCGTCGACGGTCAAGCAGGAACGTTTCGTCCTTCAAATTGAACCCCCCCCCCCCACTCATTCCTCCCCCCAATGTCCACATATGAGCGACAGAAAGGAAGAGGGGGAAGGCACAGGACCGGAAATGATGGGGATGCGAGTGGGAAATTCGGGACGAAAACGGACCGCGGGCTTCGCAAGAAAACGGACATCACCGGGCACTGGACACCCCGGGCAGAGGTGGTGTGTGTGTGCAGGGAGGCAGCGGAGGGAAAAGGGATTTTTCGCTGTCGCTGATTTGAAGATGTCTTCCTACTGTATTTTTTGCTGTTGTTCGCTTGTTTGCTGTCCGCTACGTTTTCCCGCTTTCGGTGTTTGCTCGTTTATTTACTTTTTCTGACGGAGTTTTTTCTTCTTCTCTCTCTCTCTCTCTCTCTTTCTCGCTTTCCTTGCTGATCCTTCGGAGCGCGTGTGTGTAGCCTTCGTGTGGGGAGGCGCTGATGGCCACATCAGGCAAATCCCTTTTCGCGCTGAGTGCAGAGGGGACGGAGGAGTATGGGAAAATTCAGGACATCGACGGTTGACGGATCTTGCGGACTCCTGGGCCGCCCAAGGAGGCTGTGGGTATAGGCAACATCAGCCAAACACGATGGAGCAACAAAAAAAAAACACGCTCAAGTTAGGATGAAAATAGCAGAAAGCATCCAAGCAATCATGCACCGGGAGGAGGGCAAAAAATGGCGGCCTCTCCGGGAGTGCTAGGGCGACATTTTGAAGCGGACGGACATGTGGAACCCGGGTGAAAATGAATTTCCGGACGCAGGAAAAACGCACACGCAACGACGGGAGCACATTATCGCAAATGAACACGGGTCGCTGCTACAAAATGTCCACCCACAGATCATATAAGGACACGCACACACACACACGCAAGCAATGGCGAACGCCAGGAATAATATACGGTAAGGTTCGATGGAAATGAGATTTTCGCGTTGCGTCCTTTTAAAAGAAACCCGTCACACTCCGCACATGGTGTCGATTTTCCTCCCCAATTTCCTTGTGTTGGTACCTTTCCAGCTCTCAGACACGGTCAAGCGGGCATTGGCCACGCAGAAACAAACGAAAGGATTCGATCGATTCCCGGGGCGAGAAAGTCGGGGCGAAAAATGGATGCGAATCAATCAGAGCTGGCCGGCCATCCCCCCCGAAACCGGAACAAGACTTACCCCGGAAGGAAGGTCGCTTTTTTTGTTCTTCTTTGGTGCCTTGGCGCAGATCGCAGCTGCTCGCTCCGTGTGGGATGAAATGTCGCCGAAAGGTGTACTTGCGAGGCGGGAGCGAGATTTTGTGCCGAGGTTATAAATTCGATCTCGACCCCAAATTTCCACATCCCCCGGTTCTCCCGGGAAGGATAACAAGGACAACCGCGCTGGACGTTGTAATCAGAACGGTGAAGCCTTTTTTCCCTCCCATCCAGCCCACCCCCCTTAAAGGACCTTCACTTTTACTCGAGGATAACGGGTCGGCTCGAACTTCCTTCCCGTTGATCGGTTTAAAGCGTTTCTTCAGCCACGCAAACTCACACCCACGCACTCGCCCGTGCGGCTCCCTCTCATCCATCAAAGTCGGCGGCGGGCGTTTTCCGCTGACCAAGGGCAGGCCTAAAAAACCCGAGACGGGGGTGGCCCGTGGTTTTCGGAATGCTCGCACCTTTCGATAACCGTAGCGCCGTGCAATTAATCATTGCAGTGCGCTGTAATTGAAAGGATAGCCTACACTCACGTGCTCTCACGGAACCGTCTCACGAAGCCCGTCTCGTTGGGCCCGGATGGTCATCAGTTTGATAAATCGCTTTCTCGCTGTGGGCGCAGCAAAGCAGGGGGGGCGAGTGATAAGATGACGCTTTCGATCCTTTTTGCCTTCGAGGTGGGAAGAAATATTCTTGAGGAGTAGGTACTCGAGAGAGAGAGCGAGCGAGCGTCTACGGAAACGGAAACGGCCGTTTTCCATGAACAGGTTGAAAACAGCCCGGTGGCACCGTTTTCCATTCGGCACGTTTCGACAGCAGCCCGCGCGACCCGGATCGATCGAAACCCCCTCTCGGAAATCGGTCTCAATTCGTCACGAAATTAAATTCTACTCTCGGGAACAAAATACCGGCCCGCTTTACATCCCTTGGGCATGCCGTCCGTTCTCCGGTCGAGGGTGGTGGTCAGCGTCCACACGTCCACACGTCCGTTCGCCGGGCCAGTTCGATGACATTTTTCCTTCCATCCATCCAAATTACGCTTCTTGAGCACGGGCAGTAGTTTCGCCGGTGGAGCAGTTCTTCCCCTCCGGTTCTTGTCGTGGGCCATTTATTTTTCGCATGCGACCGAAAGTGTCCCTTTCCCTCCGCCGCTTCGGCGGTAACGGTCTTCTCGGCCGTAGCCGTAACATACTCCGCCGGCCGTTCTGAGTGGTGGAATGGAATATTTGAAATTTCTTTTCTTCACGCTTCACGCGTGCGAGCGGTGGCGTTGCGTTGCGCTGAGAAATTGGTCATTACTTTTACCGTTCTCGGGCAACGAAGCATGTGTGCCCTTTCGGGAGGGTTGAAAGTGTCCGCAATGTGTGTGTGCGTGCGCTGCCAATTTTCGCTCTTACCCTGTTGGACTTCTTATCAGGATTGGCCAGCACCACGGGACACTGAGTCATGTAATGATGTTTTGTAGTTTTGCCCAGCGCAAATAGCTGTTGCAGCGAGAGCAGCAACGTAAAGAAAAACATTCTCAAAACATTTTAACCAACCCTATAGAAGTAGAACACAAACGTCCGCCCTGATAACATCAGCTCACCTTGCGCGTTGCGATCTTTTCAAACAGGGGAAAAAAACGAAACAACACCACATTACGCACCCGTTAATGCTAAACGATTGCACCCTGCTTGGGGCCGACAGCATGCATTGCTCTCCGCCGGGCCGCCTAACAGCTGTTCGATTGGAACACTTCATTAGCCGCTCGTCCCCAATGCGAACTGGGAGCAGACGCACGGTGTGAAGATCGTGTGCTTCGCACGGTGCACATGGGCCAACAATGTGTCCGCCCTGGCTCATCGCAGGCCGATCAAGGTTCTCGGTTAGGCTCGCGGTTGGGAACGAAACGAAACCGAGAGTCCATCCCGGTACCATGCGCCGTCAGGCAGCCGAGCCGAGCCGGGCGAAAGTAATCAAACGGATCCGATGCTTCGATCACGCACGCATGGCGGCCGGAAACACGAATGCCCACGGGCAGAAGACGTCGGGAGGCCGTCGCACGCAATCTTTGCGAGCTCGCCTAAGCGGCGAGAGAGATAGGAAATGGGAGTAAATTGTTGCAGCTTTCTGATATAAAAATGACGTTGCAAGTATTCTTGATACAGGGGAAGTGGTTGAAGTCTTATTTTGAAATCTCCTTCGTCGTGCTTCGTTTTATTGGTGACAAGCGCAACTGTTTGGAGTGGAGCTGATAGCGTACATAGTAAGTGTAGTTCTTGACAACACCGCCGTCATGGGTTTGAATCTAGACTGGATCACAATTGTTAAATCTCCTAGGGTTTTTTATGAGTATTCTACAATGAAGGACAACTTCTTCAGAAAAGATATCTCTATATATTGATACTATCGTTGTGACCTTGTAACTCTTTTCAAATTGAGGTTAAATTTTATCTCATCCCATTAGGCAGAAGGTAATCGCAATCCGAACTTTGGAAGCGAACTTCCTGTGGTAAGTTCATCCTTACGGTAGCGCAAAAAAGGGGGAAAACTTAATATTCCACACACCCAAATGATCGACGTGGCCCAAGTGGGATCGCGCAGTAGAAACCGCAGCACACCGCTCGGCCTACCACACGCGGACACAGCCAGCCGTGCACCATTCTCATGCGGTAAGGGTAGAAGACGCGCTGTAAAATAATACGGCGATTATTATTATTTGCAAAATACGATACATCAAGCAGCGGCAGCAGCAGCACCAACCAGCATGAGCTAATGTTAGCGGCGAGAAACAAAAAACCCGAACGCGAAGGTGCGTGCAAATGAGGTGGAGGATAAGGAAAACGCGACTTCCCTTTAGCAGTCTCAGTTTTTGGTCGTATCACGAAAAGAAAACGGCGTAACTATCCACCGCGCGGGTAAGCGATCGCAGCTCTTCTGGTGGGCTTCATAGCGAAAAGCCTCCTTGCTTCTGGTGGCCAGCCACCCCCCTTAGGAGGACGACACTTTAGTCGGGGCGGCAAAAAAGCAACGAAAGAGAGAGAGAGAGAAAAAAAGAACCGGGAGAAAAGCGCCTGGGACGTCATTTTATACGCGCTCTATTTCTTTTATTACTGCTGCACGCCTTCCTGCCCGAAACGCGACGCACGCGAAAGCGGGGGAAAGGGTTTGGGCAAACTCCCCCTTCCTGCACACTCCCTCCAACCCCTCGTCACCAACGTCTTTTGCCCTTCGCCACCTGCCCGTGGTCTCGCGCAAATCTGAAACCCAAGCGCCATCATCGCTGCAAGTGCAACTGCACCCGGCTTCCTTCCAATCGAAGCCCCGCCGTTGTTGTTGCTGCTGCTGTTCGCCTTTGCTACACCCCAAACTCGGAGGGTGTTCCGACGGGTATTATGATATTTATTTTATGTTTTCCCTTTCGAGCCCCCCTCGGGGTCTTTTTTTTTGGTTTTTGCGAGCCCCGCTGTTTTTTTCTTCCTTCTTCTTTCATTAGCGTGCGCGCGCGCGCGTATGTGTGCGTCTGCTCTCTTTCTTCCTTTGTTTCTTCGCCATTTCTCGCAGAAAAGCCCGCGAGCGGGGGATATCCCGATAGAGTTACACGCGGGCCCCGATGAGCGTTGAGCAAAATGAAGAAAAAGAGAAAAAAACGCTGCGCGGCGTCCACGGTGGTGCAGCGAATGAACGAACGAAACCAAACAAAAAAAAATACGACAACAAAGCGGAGGAGAATATTGCGAAAAAGGGGTAACCCTCCGGCCGGACGGACACCGACACCGGCTGACGGATGAGCCGCTGTTGCGCGACGCGCCACGGAGAGCATAAGTGCAGCGTGGCAGCAGCATAAGAAGCCCGTGAGCCCGACATACGATGCACGGATGTGCCCTCACTCTCACACCCCCTCCCACACGGCCGAGACGATGGCAACCATGCGTCACTTCTTTTCATACACGCGCGCTCGCGCCCGTTTCTGTGTGCGTGTGTGTGTAAGCCTCCGATTTTCGCACCAACTGTCGCTGCTTTTGGGGTGGATGCGTTTTGATCGATGGCCCTCAACCGATGGCTGGTGGAGAAAAGAAGCTTAAAACACTCACACACACACACCGGGCAGACGGAAAAGTGCATCCCACAACCCACTCTCCCCATCATACGCCGAAAAAAAAACAGACACAAAAAAGAGCAATAAAAAAACGCACAAAGAAGGAAGCAGACCAACGACCAAAAAAAGGAACCAAATTTGCATGAAATCGAACGGCAAACGGTTGCGCGCTCGTGGTTTGCCGTGGATGCGGCCGGTAATAACTTTCGGCACGCTAAATTCATTTTTAGCGGTTTATTTTATTTCATTTTTTGTTCAGCAGGAAGCTCGTCGGCGGTGTGTGATGGCCCCCGGACATAGACAGCGGCCGAAATCAACGTGTCAACGTGCGGACGACGACGAGCATGGGAAGTGATGGGGATGACGTTTTTTTTTTGGTGTGCAGTGGTATTAAAAACCCCCTTATTGGTTTTTTTTTTATTTTAATCATAACGTTCGAATCATCTTGCGTGCATGAATGTTGCAGAAATCAATCTTTGAAACCTTGAAAGTAAAACTATAATGAGGTTAGGCGGTTTAGAAGGATGTATAAGACAAGATAGTTCGTTGGAATGTAGAGTCTAGTTCAAGAAATTATCCGTTTAGTACCTTCTCTAAATGGTAAAAAATGCAACTGGTTGTTCGGCAACAGTCCCAAGATAGTAACAAACGATGGGGATCGTATGTGGTTGTGGATGAGTTTATAAATTTATCTCACAGACTTATGGAGAATATGTTATATCACTTGGGATGTTTGAAATTCGAAGAAAAGAGTCGGATCCCAAAATTAGGGCATGGCTCCGAATCGTTCGGACATCATTACAAAGATTATAGAGTGTTGTAAATAATAAGAGTCATTACATTTAAAAAATGTCATATGCAGCACGAGATACACCACATGATTTACTTATTAATTTATCACTAGCATGAGCCTTGATCTCAATGCGTTTTTGAAATATCACATATCCTTGATAAATCTTTCAAACGATAAATGGTTTAAGATCGAATGGTTTAAGACCTAATGCGGTTCTTAAAGCAAATAAACTGCTTAGACTTATGAGAGTGAAATCATTTTTGAACGTTTCAATAAACTAAAAACATCCAATAGCATCTAAATGTTTTGATTCATTAAAACCGAATATTCCAGGGGACCATTCGAAAGGACATCGTACGTGCTGCTCGCAACCGTAACACCGGATGGGGAGGCTCTTCTATTTCCGTTGCCGAGGGATGCTGAAACGCCCTGAACGCGGGACGGAACTGAAAAGCCTGTGTCGCGCCCAGCAACGACCGGGGAGAGCGGGAGGATAGCAAAAAAAAAGCATCAAATAAGGTCAAACGGAAAAACGCTCCACCACCCACCCACGGCGGAGATCGAAGCGAACGGCGAAACCGGCGGGTGAAACCGGCCGACCCGGACACACAGCTTCCGTCGGGGTCCGGCGGTCCGGTCATTAGTTCCGCAGCACCCGCGCGTCCGGAGGAAAATCGATTTGAAGACGCCGTGTCATGTTCGCCTTATGTCGCGCCCGCTTCCGCTCGGTGGACGTTGCGCTTGATTGCACGCGTGGGGTAGCGGGAGGGAGAGAGAGAGAGAGCACACGCGGAACGCGGAGAAAAGGTGACAGTGAAAAATAAAACTAACGGCTCCCGGTGTGTGAGTGTGTGCGGGCGCGTTGTCATTGCCATATGTGTCCATCCGGTTGGGTGGAACGCGCAGCGCGCAGGAAAGAAAAAAAAAACGAACGAATTTCGCGTCCCGGTGGGTCAGCACGCGGGTCAGCGTGAAAAATTGTTCCACACAGGGTGACCCGCGAGAGAGGGAGAGAGAGAGAGAGAGAGAGTGCGAGCGACAGGGGGAGGGAAGCGAAGCGTATAATAAATTATATAACGTGAGAAAGAAAATAGCGACGCGGTGTGTGTGTGTGTGCGGAACGTGTGGATGTTCGTTCGGATGTGTTTAGTTTATTTTAGAAGAAAAAAGGCCCACCCGGGCGGCTATTTACCGCTGGCCGGCCCAATACATCCTACATCTTTATCGAGTGCGCCCCGCGTTTTCACCGTCCGCGGCAGGACGAAAGGTGCACCTAGGCACCTAGGGGGGGTTTTGATGCTGTTGTTGTTGTTGTTAACCTAGCCCGGCTCCTAGTGATGCGATGCGGATGTTGGGACGGATCCAAGAATATCTCACTTCCCTGTCCACCACACGCGCGTCACTTACCCTAATCCTTGCCAGCGCGTTGCACACACTTCGGGACCGAAATGTCCTCCTACTTGCGAGATGGCGGAAGCCGGGAGGTGGGGAACTAAGGGGTAAGCCCGGGCAGGGAAAGTTTGCTAATAGCAATATTGCACACATACGCCCTCGTGCGTCGGTCAACGATAAACACGCGGCGTGGCACGGGAGACGCTAAATTGCGTCCTGCTCGGTGTGCTGCTTCCAATTTTCCCTCTGCTCCCGCAGGGTGGTAGGGAGAGCAAGAGAGAGAGAGAGAGAGAGAGCGAGCGAGAGGCTCGAGCAGGGGGTGGTTCATTTGCCCACTTCGGTCGGCGGATATTGCGCGCGCGATACAGGCCCCGGCGCTGATGCGTGAGGAAAATGCTTCCGCGCCCACATCCAGGGGCCGCAAAAGAAAGGACGACCCTCGGACGGTGAAGAATAGAAAGGTGCATACGTAAAGGAAACGCGGCCATTCACACACACACATACACACCCACATGTAAGGATGATAACGAGCACCGCGGGTTGGGTCGCGATGGCTATCGTGGCAAGCGTGGATCACCGGTGTGTGTGTGTGTGTGTGTGTGTGTGTGTGTGTGTGTGTGTGTGTATGGGTCGAGCCCGGTGGAGTTTTCCCTCATTTTCCGATCCAATCCAATTGAGCGCCATCCCTGCGACAAAGGAACCGACCGAGGAGCCTTCTTCAATTTCGCATCTCATTCGATTGCGACGCCGGCTTCCCGGGGAGATGCTGGGGACAGACCGTTCGCTCGTTCGTTTCGCACACACACGCGCGCGCCCAAGCACACATAAAACAGGACATTCGATCCCGCTGTGCGGGACCGCGAGTATGGAAAAGGAAAATTTCATCCCCCTTTTGCGCGCGGTGAACGCGAACGCGAAGCGGCCAGCATCCCTGCATCGGACGGTTATTTATACCGACACAAACACACACACACGGGCGCGCTCAGGGACGGTGGAAGGAGTCCATCGTCGTCCGGCGAGAAAATGCGCGACATATAAGCTTAAGTTTATAAGCAGCCGCGGCGAACCGTTCGAGTTCGAGGTTCGCGTGTCCGGTCAGAGTCCAGTTTCGCACACGTACAGCCGGGCCAGGCACACATACAATCACCACCCACCCCGCCAATGTCCCGCGGGTCGTGCACGTGAGGGCATCCGTGGAGTCACAGCCGGACGTCGTCGTCGTCGTCGTCGGCGGCGGCAGCGTCGTTGGCGGCGTTGCTTCTCCTCGAGAGCACATTTCGCTGGCGTCCCCGTGGAGATTCTTTATTCCGTTTCCTTGTGGCGGTGTGGCGAGCGCGCGCGCGCTCCCGTCGTATGGTCATTGCCATTTGCAGCGGTTCGGTAATTTCTCCCCGGGACAGACTCCTCGCAATAAGTCTAAGCCGCCTCACACATAGCACATCGTCCGTCCGTTTTCGGTGCGCTCGCTTCAACGGGCAGCGGTGTGTGTGTGCCGGTGTGTCCGTGTGTCATTCTTCAGCGATGAGCCTTCTTTTCGCCGTGACAGGAGTGGACAGCGGGAAGGAAAGCACGGCCGTGGATGTGGATGCAAAATTTCCATAGCTCCCGTGTGCGTCCCGGCACACTGGGTGATGGTTGGGTTTTTTGATTAAGAAACCGTCCACAGTGGGATTTGAGAGGGATGCGTGCGGAATGGTACGAAGTCTTCGTAACAGCTGCACAGAAATTCGTTTGAATATTTAAATAAAAGCATGATATTATATTCATAAAAGGCACTCATCTTCAACGTCTCACTTTGAGATTCTCAGCGTTGAAAGTTAAGATTAAACCCCTACCATCAGTAAGATGAAGAAGAGATCCGATGCTTACTTCAGAACAAAATGATTATCTAATGGTGTGAAGGAGGCGTGATTAAATAGCGTCATGTGTCAACACGCGGCTTAGCACACCACAAGAATGGGATCAAATCTCGAGTGGAATAAGTTTTTCTCAGGCGCGAATCCCACTTTAATAAATCACTCATGACTTATTGTGATAGACAGTACATCCTATACCAGCTGTTATCTCCTACAATACATCCTATGTGTATACAATGTCATGTAAAATGTAGATCAGGTGAAAAAGTTCCTTTCAGAATTCTCTGAGACGTTATATCCAAGTGAGGGTCGGGCAATCCTCTAATGCATCTCAAAGAATCTAGCCTGTATGTAATCCGCCATAGGCAAAAACAAAACAACATTTTCATCACGAGCTGGACATAATTTTGTCCACCGAACAGATAACCCGCGGACGAATCCCACCGTGCGAGCCGGATGCGAAATGCGCGCAATGCCATCACCTTCGTCGACTTCTTCGAGGGAAAAAATATTTATATACACACATGTGCACACGACAGGATACCATCCCCTCGGACATCCCTCCCTCCTTCCCAGCTGCCTTTTTCTCGAACATCGTCGTCGCCACCGTCGTCGTCGTCGTCGTCAACGTCAGAAAAGTGATCTTTTTCCACTGCGGATGCGGCGGAAACTCGCGCGGCCCGGCCGGGATAGGGGAAAGCGGCCAAAGGGAGCAGGAGTTTTCCGACCCGGCAGGGCAGGCAGTAGGTCCCTGCAGGCGGCCGGTAGCTAGGAGATGAATATTGGGTCCGGTTTGTCCCACTTGGGACGCACCCAAACAGGGAGCGCGCGCACGGCGGGATGGGATCGGGACCGTACCGAATATGTATGCTACGCCCGGCACGGCGCTCCAAACCGGACGGTCTCCGCCCCGACCCGGCCGCTCCGTGCGGGAGACCGGCCCAGCACCTGCGGCGTCCTAGCGGCCGCCAGCCGCTGTCGCAAGGATAAGAATATAAATGCCCCTGTGCGCTATCTTGCTCCGTTTGTGCCTTTTTCTTTCTCCGCTACGCTTCAATCTTGCGCCCGGCGGCGGCGCCCGAACGCGCGAAAGTCCACCACCGACGCGGACCGACACTGCTGCTGCTGCTGCTGCTGCTGCTGTTGTATGTCCTTTTTAACCGACCCGAATCCTCCCCTTCCCGCACGAGCCCGCTCCGCGCTTCTATCGCGCGGTTCCTTTCAATCCGCCTTCAAGGAAAAAAAGGGGATCCAATCCAACTAAGCAACTTCCCTCGCAAACGACGCGCTGGGGTGGATTTTTGCCACGGCGACGACGACGACGTCGACGGTGGCGGTTCACATACAATGTACATGCACATGTACGTAGCGATGGGGATGGGGTCACGTGCGGGCGTTAAGTGCGAGGAGGGTCAGCGAAAATTCTGCCAACTACAAACGCCTACGGGTCCACTAGTCACGGCGACGACGACGACGACGACGACGACGACGATGATGATGCTGATGCTGCCTGTGTTGCCGCCGCTTCTGCTGTCCACCTCGACCGTACATTTTCATCTCATCCCAGCGATGACCACCAACTGACATACATGAGCTCCACGTATACAGTGCCGACCGCGTATTCGATACCACCAACGAAGTTTGGCATTTAAAACAAGACATCACACGACTTATTTCAAACTTGAAACTAGTTTCAAACAAAGCTAATTATGTTCTTCGTTGGTGTGTGATAGTTGAAGGGTTCTCTATCATAAAACACTCATAGATATATCTAGAAATCAACACTTTGTAGTATCAAACGGGATGCTAAATACGAATCCTTGTACGTCTACTATATCTGCTATTTCTGCCTTACCCTGACTTTATCATATCCGAAAGCTAGATGTTGGCGTACTTAGTTTGTTCCTACAAGTGTTAATCTGAAGAGGATTAAACTCAACTAAACATATTGACAGTACATTCAGAAAGATACTAAGCTTCGGCAATGGGATAGTATTTCTTGAGCTACAATTTTTCCATATTTGATAAGACAGATGAGATTAAAAAATCCAAGAAATTGAGATATCGCCCTTCTACACCTCATTGTAATGATACTTTAAAATGTTTCTTTAATATACAAAAAAACAAGCTCCCACCACAAGTACAGGTTACAGCAGGCACGAGGATCACGTTCGGCACTGTACCCACCGGCCAACGCAAGATGGTTCGCCGTTCGCCAAGTTTCGCGACCCACGCCACGGCCCGTCCATTGTGCCGTCCGCCGTGGCTTCTTTCGGGCCGGAGAGTCCGCCATCGCTTTAGCCGCCGTTTTTGCAGCGATCCGCAAAAGGGTCGAGTTTGTCGTTAGCGACGAACCGGAAGCGGCGGCCGAGGGGACGACCGGAAAACAGCGGCGTGTGTGTGTGTGTGTGTGGAAGTGGGAGTGGAATCGGGAAAAAGTGGATGAAGGTGGCGCTCGTGCGCTTGTTTCTATGCGAGCGCGAAAACCCACTGTCCATCGTCGTCGTCGTCGGCGTCGTCGTCCGGTCGTATCCGTCGGGCTCGTATGGAGATTGTTGGAGGATGTCTTTTCGCTGAAATTGACGACCGCCGATCTTCCCATTTCCCCCACGGACGGTCCTCTCCCTCCTCACCGACATGCCAGCGGGATTAATCGAAATCGGTCCAGCGAAGAAGAAAACGCGTCCACGTTTCATCCCTCCCACCCGGGGCAAGTGTGTGTGTGTGTGGGGTGGGGTTGAGCGAATGGATCCTTACGCCAGTGCGCCAGTGACGGTGAATCCTTTTTCGTCCATTCCGGCCATCCACCGGCGTGTCCCGAGCGCGTACGCCCTCCTATCGCGATCCAAACGCCGGACCCTTTTTGCTGAGCCTCCGAGCATTTGCAGTCGAGTCCCGGGGTCGCAACGGGCGGTGGGTGGGACCGGGCGGAGGGAGAAAAATGGACGAACGGTGGCGAACCCCGGGAAAGAGGACACTTGAAGAGGGACCGGAGCGCGTTCAGCGAATTTTTGCCTTTCGGGCAACGATAGCGAACGCGTCGTGGAGGAGGAGGGGAGCAAGGACTCCTTATATGCGGACCCTTTATGCCTTCGACGGCCGAAAGAAAGGTGGTAAGTCTCTCTCCGCGGCCCTCTGCTCGGCCGCGCGCAAACTCGCACACACGTACGCCTCACTCGCATACGTGGATAGCGTTTTTCTTCCCTTTACCGGTGCGGCAAACGGATGCGGAGGGATGCGGGGTTTGGGGGGACGTTGAAAAAGGACGCGATATTTTAGCCACCCTTTTCTCGACCCAATCGCTGACCAGCAGCAGCAGCAGCAGCGTGCAGTGGGGCGTGCGGATAAGTGGACCGTCAATTTGAAGCAGCCGCACAAGGACACACGTGGGCTCATATCCATACGAGATGCGGAACACACATACATACAGACACACACACACACATGGATACAACTCAATTCCCGGAAAGCGTGTTTACGGCGGCTTCCTTTTGCGAAGTGTCCTAGTGCTTCCCGTGGCCGTATCCTGGGCAGTTCTTTGTTTGGTGATGATTTTCTGGCCGGGTGGGATCGAGGGGAGGAGAAGATGGGTGGGTAGGGTGGAATGAGCGTCGTATCCGCATCTTGTTTCGCAACGCTGTAATCGCAATTTAAATTCTTCAAATACTCGGACGTCTCACGGGCTGGGTGATGAAGAAATATATACACCAACCTCATAATCCAATTATTCGATTTTAATGCTATTTTTTATTTTAATACAGCGTGCGTATGTTGGGAGAAATATGCACAATTATTCGATATAAAATGTTTGTATTGTCTACAACTATTCCAATGTTTTACAGAATATTTTCTAGTAGTTTTCACGTATTAAATTTCTTATTTTTAATAGGGATAAATGGGTATTTTACAAGAATATTATTCATGTTCAATCTATTTTAATTTGACGATGTGTTTTTGACACGAGATGATACTCTTTCTCCGTCTAATTAAAAGTTGTTGCGGTAGGTGTGTGTGCGGAATAAAAAGAACAACTATGCCGCAATTAGCTTCCAGCTAAACAAAACAAACTCAACAAAGCGTCTTCTTACATTTTTTCGAGACAATTTGCAACGTTTTTCAGCTTCACTTTTCCTCTTTTTTTCGAAGCGGTGACATATTAAAAATGTTCAAAGAGCAGCTCATCCACCGTCAATAAATAAAAACGTTTGCGGGCATCCGAGAGCAGCATTCGGGTCGGACGGGGCAGGAAAATTACCGAGAGAAACTAAGCCACCGAGGCAAAGGGATCGGCAAACCGAAAAATAAATAACAAAAAAAAAAACGGTGAAGCAAATAACATGCACATAAGCGCGCTCCGCTAAGAAGGGCCGGAAAATTCCACCTCACGGCCAAACGTACTTGGGTGCGATGTTGCGCGATTTTTCCCTCCGCGCCGCTAAGCCGCAGTCACACATTTCGGTCAAGACTGTCCCTCGCGTGCGGCTTGATAGAAGTAAAAACAGCCCACCCTTTTGCGGCAGGGAAAATGGTCTGCACAGGGAGCAGCAGCGACAACACAAACAAAGCAGCAACAAAAAAAAAATCAATGCGTCCCTGGACAGTTGACAAATCATTCTCTGAAAGTCCCCCGAAACGTCAAAGAAAAATGCCAGCAGGGAACGGCGCTGGTGCTGCTGCTGCGGTGAAATCCTTACCATACAGCCGCATGTACAGCGGGAAAGGCGAAAAACGCAGCGAAAATCACGTAACGGCCGGCCCGACGCCGGCCCTTCGCACAGAACGGAACCGTGGCGTATTGGTGCGGGCCCGAAGAAAAACTTTCATCTTTGGAAAACAGCGAATGGCATGCAGGAAAAAAACATCAACGCCACGAGAGCGAGAGATCGGAAGAAAATGCTTGCTGATAGCGATAAAGCGTGGGGCGCGTGGAAAGGGCGGCCACGACGAGTGCTGGTCAGAGGCGTCACACGTGCTCGGCCGTGGATAAGGATCCGGCGGCGCACAGCGACAGTTTTCCGGCGCAAACAAAAAAAAACAAAAAGAATCCCATTTCACAGTTTCCCTCTTAAGATCGTGCCAGCCCGACGGACGCAGTGGACGACCCAACCGAGCGGGCAAAACAAAACAAAAAATCGGTACACATTCACCTACACGCGCGGATAAGGGTGCGCGCATCCGGCGGTCCGGTCAAACGCTGGCGGCGGGAGCCCGAGCAGCCGTCGGGAAAGCCGGCAGGCTGAAGATGAAAAATAATCGGGAAAAACCCTTCAACTTTCCAGCGAACAGCGCGACGTCGTTTCGGCCGCCAGGCCTACCCACCAACGCTCACCTCCCCATCCCAAACACCCACCCAACCCAAACCCAACCCCTTTCGCATCAATCTCGAATCCGCCCCAGCGCAGACAGATCTTAAGCGGGGCGAAGAGGAGCAAAGAAAAACGCGGCCCCGATGTGTACGCGTGCGAGTGTGTGTGTGTGTGTCCCTCGTCACCGATAAAAATGGAGGCAAGCAGGCAAAGGATAACGCAACAGCAACAACAGCAACGAAACAAAAAAAAAACGCACACTCCCAGATCGCCAAGCGTCGGCCGCAAGGAAAATTGGCAGGAAAACGAGCGCAGAACAGAACGGAGCAAAAACACACACACACAAAACAGTCTTCTCCCACCGTGGGCTAAACGGCGGACCCCGTACGACCGGCCGACGGAGGATGGCCAATGGTGCCCGGGTTTCTTTTTCCCGGGTGTTTTTTTGCCGCTTTTCCCGCCACCGCGTGTTGTGCGGCGTTCGCGAATATATGTACATGCATTCACAATCCTTCCTCTCAACCGCTCAAACAAAGAAGAAAAAACTCCTTTCTCCGCGACCCTACCGAGGATCTTTTTTTCCAATTTTCCTCTCTCACACACGAACGCCGTAAATGTGAGGAAACCCCCTGCGGGCGAAAAAAAAAGAATGTTATTCCTCTTTCCATACCCCGAGAAACACACAGCCACACACCGACACACACGTGTGGTCGCGGAGGGGGTGAGTGTGGGTGACTTTTTCCTCCCTTTTTTCTTACACACACACACACACACACGCCGTCAGTCAGCACGGTCCTTCTTTGGTCAGCGGCTGTACTCGCATCTCTCGTTCAGGCTCGACCGGTCGACCGTTTTCTTTATGTGCCTACTTTTCCCCCTTTTACTTTTCCATCCCAACCCAAACGCCTCCCCCCCACCCCGGCTCGGTCGCGCAAATCAACTTCATCTTGCGGGATGTGTTTTCCCCACCCCTGCGCTCTTCAACCACCCCCGGCCGCGGTGGGATCACTGTGTGTGTGTGTGAGTGTTTTCCCGCGCGTCCGTCCGTCTTTGTCTTCTGTCCGGCAGCTTCTTCTTCCCTGCAGTTCGTTATTCGCTTTTCGTGTTTTTTTTTCATCTCTCCTTGCTTCTTCTATCGTCCCTGCTGCCGCTGCAAGGATCCGCTTTTTTCATTTTCATTTCCCGGTTGCGTGTCCGCGTCGAGGGAAAATTTATTCCACCCTCCCACTCCCACCATCACCACCACCACCAGCCGCGGGTAAGCCCGGGTGTCTTTATCTTTGTCATTTTTGCGGCCTCTACCGAGGCTGCAAGTGCGTCCGCGAAAAAAAAAAATGGAAGGAAAAGTCGCAGTCGTTGCGTGCAGTCGTGTCCTGTGGCGCATTTTGCGCGCGCTGAGTTTTCTTTCATCCCGTAGTCGAGGGGCTTTTTCCGTCTCTCTCTCTCTCTCTCCGCCTCGTTGCGTACGTGTGGTGCATTTGCACCGTTCGCTAGATTAAAGAGACGCCGGGACTCTTGTCTCGAGTCTTCATCGCGTGTTCCTATGACAGGATCCATTTTTTCATCAGCAACAGGACACTGGGTAGGCGCCGGTGATCGTTGATACGGCCACTTGGAACCGGGAATCACAATTACAGCAAACATCGATCGAGAAGGAGTAATTCGATCGCAGCACAAACACCGATCGCACGGGTAACCCACTTTGACGGACATCAAAGTTGCGTGGACACTTGAATCGAATGTCCTGCTCCGGTGGGTGTGAAGAAAAGCGTCCACAACAACAACAAAAAACCCGATTCCATTCCCCCTCTCCCCGTTTCCAGCAGCGTGAGCAAGGCAATCGTCGAAAGAGATTTGCAATTCTCGCCCTTTACCCGGGGGCCGTCTCACTTTCCCGGGAAAATATGCATAGATGCGAGGCGAAAAGTCATCTTTACAGAGGGCGCAGAAAAGGAAACCTCACCTCGAGCCCTCGTGCCACGCGAGCGCGCGGGCGTGTGTGTGTGTGTGTGGCACAATTTCCATCCACTTTCTGAAAAGCCAGGCTGACCGTTCCAGCGAAAGATGGGCAATTCAATCGATTCCTTTCAGAGCCACGAGCGATCGAACGGTACGGGAGGAAGCCAATAATCCGGCCGGTGTCCACCCGCACCACCCACAGCATGCGAGGGGCCGCTCGCCCCAAGGGACGAATCTTCCAGCAGCGTTTGTTTTGTCACGAAATATGATCCCGCATCCGAAGCGGCGATGTGTTGTGTTCGCCCTCGGTACGCTACGGTACCGCACCGTTTCGCCTTTTACCTCGATCCTGTCGAGTAGTGTTGCCGAGCGAATTTTCTTTCTTTTCCATCTCCATTCGACTAGGTTTACAAATCCAACACGTGTGTGTATGTGTGTGTGTGTGTGTGTGTGCAGAAATGGCGTATGCGTTGGGGTGCATGAAATGAGAAACCGTTCGAACGCCGGGAATGGGCTCGAGCGGTCTGCCGGGAGCGGACGCCGGTGATCGTGGAAAACGCCACTCGATTGTGGAAATAAGACGCACCCGGCCGGTGGAATGTTTTTGGGCGACAGAACTCGGGCTCACGTGCACGGTGGGCTAGTAGTACATGGAACACTTGAAAGGGGAAAACGCACGAAACGTGCCTATGGGAAAGGTTGTTGTTTTTTCTGCCGTTTGCTGCAGAAGAAACCCTTCAAAATTGATCAGGAAATTCATCAAACCGTGGTGCGTGGTTTAGTACGGAAAATCGAAAAATTGGCGTTGAGAAATGTACAGATGATAAGCTCCAAATGAATTTCACATGTTCACAAGTTAGGCAATAGCTAGAATAGTTCAAAATAGAATAGCTAATCAAATTCTTCAACTTACTATAAAATCGGAATGATTGAAAAATTGTGTTCCAGTTTGTTGGAGTGTCTAGTGTTCTAATTACAGAGAACATTATTCTATAAGTGTCCCATTTTGGTCACCAACATGTTGTCAAGATATTACAATACTTCAATACCTCAATGCTACGCAATACGAAAATGTATTAGCTCTGTTATTACTTCTACATTCATATCTTCCAGATTTAAAGGCAGTATAGCAATGCCTCACTCCATCCAATCATCTTCACACCCCCTCTAGTCGAGATAGACCGTAGTAGACCTGAGAAACTCCGGCGTAAACAAAAGCAAACGCAAACCTCCACCGCCGTTTGCGAGGGATCTCGGTTGCTCCGGTCGTCATTCGACAGCGTTAATGAAATCGGCTCCATATCTTCCACCCACACCCGCGGGGGGTGCATGAAGCGCGCGACCTGCCGTTGACGCATGTGTATCACAACCGTGGACGGACGCGTGAGGATTAATTACCGTATAAAATTTTATTACCGCACCATCCCGGCCAGGATATGTGGTCCACCGTCGTGGCGCTCCGTTTCAAACGGGGAAGCGCAAAGGCCGTTACGATCCCTGTGGCTCCTCAAGAGTTTGCAATCCCTTGCATACTTTAATTTGCCCCGCACACCCTTCCCGGGTGAGTGTCCGCTCTCTCTCTCTCTACCACCTCCCCCCGGGGCAAAATCCTTCCATTTCATATAAAATTATTTATTGCGATAATCATTTGAATGTCCTTTTTCTGTCCGTGCCTGCCTGCACACCGTTGTAAGATGACGATATTGTGCGTCCCTCTCTCCTGGTTCCTTTCCACCTAGTTCCACCAGCTGGACCGGAGGGATAAAAGAAATCGATACCGAGTGTGGCAGGAGGCGCTTCGAAGACGAAGGCCGGTTGGAACGCTTTACCGTGCGATATATCGACGGTAAACCGGGCAACCGAAACCTGGCACGCTCATTAAGACGAGCGAAGGGTGATTTCCTCGGTCCTCGGTGGGCGATTCCTCCCGCTGGCCGCCGCTGCAAACGATCGCCAGATTCACGGGGCACACACACGTGGCGTCGGTTTAATTTTACGCCCTTTTTCCACAAAACCGCGTCCCGTCCCGGAGGCGGCGTAGAAATTGGGAAAGAAGCGAAGGAAAATCTCTCCGCACCAGAAAGGGTGCGACACGCATACGCACACGCATCGTCGCTGGGTGGGCAGTAAAATTTTCACCCTCCTCCTCGGTCCGGCTGCAGCGTCTCGGAAAAAGCGATATAAAGTTTACAGCCGCAGACGAAACTACCAGTCACCGTGAATCTCGTGAGAAACCTCACGAATTAAATCGATAATAACTCACTGGAATGATGTATCAGGTCGTCCCCGGCTTTAATTGACTTTATCTTTCGCCGTGTTCCGAAAGAAAGAAAGGACGAAGAACTTACTGGTGATGAAAATTGGAAGATTTTTCGGAAACTTATCGCACATGTCGCGAAGTCGTCTCTCAGTTTGTGTAAAGCTTGTGTCACAATAATCACAATTTTAAAACCAGGTATCAACTCAGATATTACATAGTAAAGCTCTAGTGCATACTTTTGCTGAAGACAATTTGCAATGTTGTCCGCTGCAAGAACAATGTTTCGTGATTTGTTTGGTAGATGACACATTGCAATGCGAATTAGACGTAATTTCACTATTATCTACTTCATTTTTCAAACGCTAAATGGAACCTCGAGTCCACGATGACAGCCGTGCATCCTTCCGCCACGCACGATAAATTGCGCTCGACGTTTGCGCGCCCAGAATCGGTGAGGAAAGTTGCCGTGGGCGCAACAATTTGCGCTGATAATGGCGCACAGGAGCCGGTTGCGATTTTTGCAGCGAAGCGAATAAAAAAGGCTGCCAATCGCTGATAGAGCACACACAGACACACACGAGCGCGCGCCGGGGTGGTGCCGGGTGGGTCCGGCCTCTCATTTCCGTTATCGTAAGTGAAAACATAAAAGACATCATCATTTCGATTACGCAGCGGACCAGCCGAAGGAAAGCCGGCGTTTCCTTGCGTCGGGGTTCACACATGCGCCCCCTCCCCGGCCCGCGTTCTTGTTGCAAATGGACCGGAAAAGACCTGTGTCGCTTGTCGCTTTTATTGCCAACGTGCATGTGTGTGTGGTTGCGCCACTTAGTAAAGTACGGCGGGACGAGTGAAGGGAAGGAAGGATTTAACGGTTCGAAGATTTAGAGCGAACGGGTCGGCGGTCATTATTGCGTTACGTCCAGATTTCAACGTCCGTAACGATGAATAATAAATGCAGCGCCGTACCGTGGCTGCGGCGGAAGGATGCTCGAAAGCGTCTTGAATTAATTTCGTACGGCACCGGTTCGCCCTAAACAGGTTATCATGGTTGTAAAATTCGCCAACGGCACCGAAGCGTTTTATGTTTTACAATATTTTCGGGGAATAATACAATGGATTTTATTTCTAATCGAATAAAATGTTATGTATGTAGCATTATGGCGGAAAGAGATGTCACTCGGATAGGACAGCAGCTAGTGGGATGATGCACAATGTACAACAGTGATCAGATTTGGTGACGTAGCTGGCATAACTATGTTAGCGAGAGGATAAACATAATTACAGTCGTGATCATAACAGTATTAAAACAATATTTCGTTATCAAGATTTTATTCGAAAATATATCAAAATATATTCTCGACTTCTTTACAAAATAAGTTTTATGACTTGTTCTATTTCTAAGATATTCTAAGATATTTAGACTATCTCTGTCAATTGTTACGATGTCCTAGAAGGCAACGTTATTGAAGTTATTCAACATGGCTTGAAATATTGAAAAAATATACTAGATATAAAAGTCAAAACTAAAAACACTCTAAATAGACTAGGCAGTATTTACAAAACGTAGTCAGGGTCATGCGATTTCCAATAAATCAATAATAGCACCATCGCTTAATCCACACGTGCGCATTAGCGAGTTAAAATTAACGCCAAAAAACCCTCCCACACACACTATCGTCCACTATTTCGCGAGCAGCCGAAAAAGAACGACCGTACCGTATCTAAACATGTTTCTAAATAAGCTCGCCGCTCCCATTAGGCACACTAATGTGCACACATACAGAGCTCCCCCGGGGGGAGCAGAACGACGGCCGAAACCGTGGCCACCTCCATCTCACTCTCCATTTCACTCACCGGCCTCGGGTCCGGTAGAGTATTAGTTCTTCACCGCCAACCGGCACCACCCCCCACCCAGTGCGCCAGCGCCAGAGACCACCAGGTCGGTCAGCATCTTGCGCGTCACCGTCTGAAAAGAGTGAGCGAGAGTGGGTGTGTGTGTGTGTGTGCGAGAGCGACTGACCAACATTCAAATTTCCTGCCGCGGACACACACACGCGCGCGCGCGCGCACACACGTACACACGCAGCTGCACCGTCGTGGGCCGAAAAGGCACGATATGGAAAGGACACGGTGGCCACCCGCACGGTTTGACGTGGAAAGAAAATGACGCTCGTGTCCTCGCACACGACGAAGGAATTAAGCGCAGCCCGGTGGGTGGTGAGTGGGGTGAGTGTGGGCGCCGCATTGGGCCGCCGAGTGGGAGGAAGAGTTAAACTGGACCCGTGTCGTGGCCAGTCGAAGCAGTTGCGCTGGCCCGTTTCTCGGTCTCGAAGATTGGAACCTGGGTTTTTCCTTTTTCAAACCGACGGCCGTGCCACCCACCCACCCAACCACCCACCCGCCACCTTTCTATCGCGCACCGAACAGGCACGTCGGTTTACCGTGTCGTGTCGTTCGCTATTTCCCTGACCACTGGGTAGCCCTGCTCGCCATCCCCCCTTCCTCCCCCCCGTCGTTCCCGGGCATCGATTTTCCATCTCATCTCTTGCCGCGCTTGCCGCCGCGCCACTGAAACCCGGGCCCGGGTTAATCCTATTTCATTTTCTTCTCCTTACGACACACGGGCGACACACAACATTCCGGCCCGCCGGTCGGCCCCTCACCCGCATCTCAAGCACACTAACTAACACACACACACACACGTACCGGGACGCTACGGCATCCTACGGCATTTCCTCCCATTCCCTGCGGGCACGAAGCCCGGGACCAAAACCCCATTTCCATCAATAAGCGCTCACCGCAAGCTGAACCGGGAACCGGACCGAACCGGACGACCGGACTAAAACTACACGACGGCGTGGACGACGACGACGACGACGACGACGGCGACGACGACGACGGAACCCAAACTAGTGACGGGTGCAAGTCGTGAAAAAATAACATAGCTTTTCTTGAAAGTTTATTTAAACAACTGGACAGCAGCAGCAGCAGCAGCATCAGGCGTAGTAGCCGTAGCGACTCGTACACCGACCTGGCACTACTGCCGGGGCCGAAAACCGTCCAAGGAAGGACCTTTCGGCCGTGTCCGTATCCTTGCGCCAATCTTCTCATCCCATCTCGGGAAACGCCCGGGAAAGCGGGAAAGAAGGTACGGCACTAATAGCAGCATCAGCATCAGCATCAGCAGCAGCAGCAGCGGCAGGAGCAGCATCATCGTCACCAGCGAGAGGACCTTCCACGATGACCACCACCACGACGGCGACGACGACGACGACGGTGGCTGAGCTCGAATATCCTTCGACCGAGCCTGCCACCCGCCCTGCTGGGATGGGAGATGCCTTCCTACCATATCTTTCGGTCAGCGCAACCGGACTGGACCCTCGCCACCCTGCCGGCCATGTTTACCGTTACCCGCGGCCCGTGGCTCGTCGGCGCAGCGAATCAAGTGAAAATTCATCCTCTTCCCGAAAGTTGGAAAACAGTTACCGCACTCACCGGACCGTGTGATGATGACGGTACGCTCGCCGTGGCCCGTGCGCCCGTCGCTTTCTTAGCGCTCCGTTACCGCCATTTAAGCGCTGGAGCACCGGAGAGACGAAGGATGTAGCGCGTGATCTGCCGCGTCCGTGGCGCCGCTTCGAATCCATCGATGCGACGATGTGGAGAGGCGGGGGGAGGGGGTGGGATGCAGCATTCCGTGGCACTAATGATATTGTATGTAAATAAGTCTGCACCGTTCGAGCGCCGTTTTGGAGTGGTATGGTTATTTTTAGCAGCACTTGTGTGCTAGTGGGCGATGCAGGTCTGTAAATTGCTAGAGCATCGCAGAAATTGCGTATAGTAGTACGTATGAACGAGTGCAATAGATAGTATTTTAGTAAATACGCTCAAGCAGTGCTCCAACAGGTGGGCCTTTGTTTGGGAGATAGCTTAAGCTCAAGTTTCTTGAAAGGCAACTGATAACTACTACGTGGACTACGCGTCAGAAACTCGCGAGCTCGTTACGGCTTACGGTGTGATAGGCTTGATCGACATCAGGTGTCCGAACTTCGGCCGTGCTTATCAGTTGTTTGGACGGATGATTTCAGACCATCGTCATCGTGTTTTGACATCGAGATTTTTGCTCTCACGTTTTCCTAAACCAACGCCAGAACGTTCGATACATTGTCGAGCAGCAAACACTGGCGTCGCCGTCTTCGGGGGCCGATTTATCTGAATCGGAATCGACCAAAACCACAGCCTGCAGCCTGCATCTCCGGTGTGCCAGCGACGAAGAGATGCACGTTGGACACGTGCACTCGCATGCACTCCCTGCGATGCAGCGCGATTGCGGGGCTGACGCTGGACATTGACGAGAAATTGGATACCATCGAGTATGGGCGAACGAAAGCGCTCCCAACGAAACGGAAAGGTGGCCGTCTTTAGTCCACCTGGCCGTACCTGACTGGTCAAGCGGACCGAAGGAAACGGCTGGCGTCCTGCCGTGCCGGAAGAAAATCGATCGCCCCGCGCGCTGATTTACATAGCGCGTCAACAATGTCAGCCTCCTTCTTTCGCAATAACAATTTTATCTGCATTCAATATCCCTGGCGGAGATTGCGAAGAAGCCATTCGCAAACGGTTATGTAAACTATTGTAGTGCACGTTCCGATACAGAGGGAGATAGAGAGAGAGAGCAGCGCGCGAATGGAAAGAAGTTGCGGGTAGCCCAGCTTCGA
Organism: Anopheles dirus; assembly: GCA_000349145.1. Lineage (NCBI taxonomy): Eukaryota > Metazoa > Arthropoda > Insecta > Diptera > Culicidae > Anopheles > Anopheles dirus. The sequence goes on from KB672979.1 coordinate 4,271,175, forward strand.
AAGACATTAGCGCTAAAGCGCTTCCGCAGACACCGACACATCTCTCATCGCAGCGAGTGGATGAATTTGAATTTCGCTTACGCCCCACAAAACCCGGACTCCACCGGCACGGGGCACGAATCTCATCTCGGGAGGAAATGGGCTTTGCCAAATCGTGAAATGGAAAACTTGCCCCGCAGCTTCCGCGCCCGCACTGTCCGGACACTGCCACCGGTTTGTGTGCGCCGGCCAAAACTAGTGGCGACTACCGCTTCGCTTCCTCCATATTTATGCTCCAGTACACACTGTCCATTTCTTCCCGCTCTCTCGCACACACACACACACACACACGCGGACGCGCGCGTCCCCGTTTCATTTCCTCGGGGCCAGCGGAAAAATGACCAAAGAACAGCGAACCGTGAAAGGGAACGGGGAGCGTGGGTCGCACACCCAAGGGATCGGTACCGCGCTAGGAAAAGTTGAAGTTTTGGTCCCATCCGGTCCCCGGGACGGTCGAACGAAACGGTCAAACTCCCTGGACCTGGTCAGCCCATGTCGTGCGATGCTAAAACCCACTCCCGTCGACTCACACACATACACACACGCATAGAGGAACTGCTGCTTGGAGGGGTTCGGACGGCAAAAAAGGGATACGACCACGACGACGACGACGACGACGACGACGACGGCGGAGAATTATATCTTACGCCCAGATCCACAGCCGGTGTGTCAGGATGTGCTGCCGGTTCAAAAAGGGTCCCGGACGAAGGCAGCGAGCTTCTAGAAGAGATATAGAACCCAACAGCAACCCTCTGGTCATCTTGCATGCGCTGAAACCGCTCTCGAGCGGACATATGAGCTCACCCCCTCCCAAGCCGGTTCGGGCTCGTCGTACGTTTTACCGCTTCCGCTTACATACATTTATTTATATTAGATAGCGCACGGATAGCGCGATGGACACATGCAGGCGAGAGCAAAGGTGTCGGATGGTAAAACCACCTCCCACCTCCCACTCGACTCCCATCCACCACATTTGCCACTGGGCATCCCCGTGCGGTGTTCCGAGCGGACCAAAACACACACGTACGCAGCATCCTAAAACCGTCACCGGACAGGCTCGTGGCGGTGGATAAGGTGAGGTGGAAATTTTCTAAAAAGGACTTGAATTTCGGCTCAATAGGATTTCGCCGTTTTGCCCGGCCGGACGCAAGTCGTCGTCGTCGTCGCCGTCGTTTCTGCTGTGGTCGTGGTCATCGCTGATGGCCAGTGGAAAGTGTATGCACACTTGTATGTGTGCCGGTGGAGTGAGTTTTTCTCGCAAGTCCACCATGTGTCCAGCGTTGGAGTACACTTTCCGCCGGGTGTATGTGACCGTGCGGGTATTTGATGGAGAAAATGCTTTACGAATACCCTTCGCCGGGCCGCACACCGATACACACTTGCACGCCGTACACCTTTGCCATGCGAGGCCGGCAGTATCCTCGGCAACTTCTTGCGAGACGGGAATCGATGGCACCGACACCGGGTGGTGGATATAAGGATGCTCCACAGCCCGGGGAGGGCGCACAGGCAAAACACGGTAGTTCCATCTCCAGAACTCCGCCTCTCCGCAGACGAGAGAAAAAAAAGGCATCAGGATCTGCCGAGCCACCAGGATGAGGGGCGGTGAAATTGGACATTCTTGGAAGGGTACACCGCCACGAGCAAAGACGGACATGGTCCACGGGTCGAGCGGTCCGGTCCGGCTCGAAGGACCAACACCGCTGGTTTCAATGCTCGCAGGAATTAGGCAGCAGCCACACTAAGGCAAGGTAAAACAAGCTCAACTCGACCGAAAACCGACCGGGGCGCCGGACATCGACTGCGCCAGAGGAGCACGACGACTACGACGTGCTGGCGAAAAACGGCATGCTGGCTGCGACCAAACTTAAGCAAGAGCACCGGAGCAGCGGGATGCGACTCGTGCAATGACAAGTTTGGGAAGTCTCCTGTCGGTGGCGCGGAAGGCAGTACGCTGTATGCACGGATGCACGGACGAGAAAAAGGATTGACACGGGGACAACACGGGATCCTCGGGATGACCATTTCCTAACCAAACTTTTCCATTTCGTTGCCGCGCGCTCTCCTGCTCGTCTGCTGCTAGCACCGCCTCACGGTGGCGTCTGCTTGCTGCGAGGGCCAGAACTGAGTCGTTTTCTCTGCCGCAGCCTTCATCATCGTCAGCGAGATGTCGTGGCCATCGCAGCCGTCGTCGTCGTCGTCGTCACCGTCGTCGTCGCCATCGTAGGCCGCCCCGTCTTATGATGGTTCGGTTTAGTGTCCTCTTCAGGCACAACTCCGGTCTCTGGCCTCGCCACCGAGTGTGGTTTTCCGGTCGAAGCGACGTAGAGCTTGAATATGCACACACATGTCATTTCGAGATGGACGCCTTGTCGCCTTTTCTCCGTCTCTAGGAGTCGACAACGGAGTGACCGACGCTCAGGCTTCCGTGAATCGATTTTAATTAAAAATCACAGCAAAACTTGCACATCGACCAGGGCTTCGTGTTTGTGCTCGTGCCAGGCATGGAGCTTTCCGTGGAACAGTACGCCGAAGTTTGCTCTTGTTAGAGATTTGTGCTCATGAGCATTGAGGATTCGCATTTTTCCCGAGCAATTCCAAACTTTTCCAAACAAACTCCATCGCAAATTTCATGTTGATTGCCTGGTTTTTTGGTTAAAAAAATAATATATTATGGTCAATATCTACATGATCGTAAACACTCTTCAAGTAACTTAAGTTCATCAGGTCTATTGACTAGTGATGCCGACATATAATCATATCATTGAATAAGGACGCATAATTAAATCATTAGTTATTTTGCACCCTAATGATTCTTTTCCAGATAAAGTATTCCGGAGAAGTAGAAAGAATTTTAATACAATCATAAAAGCAGTTAAATAACATTATTCCAGCACTTCACAAGACTTCCCCAGCTATATATACTCTTCAATTAAATGAGAAAAAACACAATCTAATTCACAAGTGCTGTCCAGCGTACTTTCGACAGAAAACGGTTTAAACAACAGTGTAAACTAACCCAAACGGGGTGGCGCTACGGTACCGGCGATGGAAACTGCGGACGTAAATTTCCACCACGCCACCTTCGCCACCGTCGTCGAGCGTGGAAAAGAAACTTCGTTTCGAGCTCCAGTTTCATGCGGTGCTGTGTAGTTGCGTAAATTTTCCGAAAACTCACTTGACCGAAAGGAGGAGCGCAAATTGAGCGCCAGGATCTTCTCCCCCATTCCCCTCACATACACACACACACACTCGCCAAAGCTGCTATACCTAATAAGGACCACAGGCTCAGGTCTTGCTTTCGGACTTTGCGAAAAGTAAACAATCCCCCGGGGAACCTCCCGGACCGGCAACGGTTCGATGCGTGGATTTTCGACCCGTTTCGATACTGCCTCACGGGTGCGGCGCAAGCGGACGTAAGTGGAAGACAGCATCAAAGGAGCGTGGCTTCGCACACACACGTCCGCTGCCACCTACGAACCTCGACCGGAACGTTCTCCGGTCACTCCAAAAAACCAGCGGGCATAATAGCTGGCACGAAATATATCAAAAACTTAAAACTAACTGACCCGAAATTAATGCTTAATATTAAAATTAAAATTAACCCTCGCTTTGCCTAACATTATTTTAGCAAAACACCTCCATCTCCGCCCCGCCCGGTGGGTGGGTGGCGTCCCAGCCCGCCCAGAAATGGGTTTCGGTGGACTTGGCTGGACTTTTGATCCAACCACCCCAGCCAACCCCAACGGCGACGGTGACGGCGATGATGGCGACGACAACGACGACGACGACGACGGGTGCTTTGACCAGCTTCTTCGCCGCCAGGGCAACATTCATTTCGCCTTACTCAAACTCCCGGGTGGGGTGGTGGACCGAGTAACTAAACATAGCCGAAAAAAGGTCCTTTGGTAGCAGACGGAGGGGGCACTAGGGGGCGTATAAGCGCGCGCGTGTGTGTGAGTGTGGAGTAAACGAGATCCGGTCGACTACTTTACTTGCTTGACCATTCTCTAGAAACGTGTCCCGTTCCTCTCGTAAGGATTTATTCTACCGCCGAGAGTTGCTTGTTTGGCTGCTGCGCCTCGACCTCGCCGTCGCCGTCGTCGCCGTTGTTTTACACGCTGGTGCGCTCCACTTGAGGGAAGGCATCTTTTTCATATACAAATTTTCGCTCCCAACTTTTCACCGACCACATCATCATCATCATCACCGAGGCACGACGGGCAGGTCCGGTCTCTTATGTGGAGACCCAAAAGGAACGGTCCGAGCTAGTTCCCCGGGACTCCACCGAAAGCGTGCTGCGCGCTGCGAGAGTGCACACATCATTTTCTTCACCCACACGCGGTACACACGACCTCACGGTTAGGCTAGAGCAGCACGAGTGCTGTCTTGCTGCTCTCAGCCCTGGGTTGGAAATTGTTCCCGAAACTACCGTGCCCACCGTGGTCTGAATGAAATGCGAGAAAAAGTGCAAGACACCGTCGTGTGCCTGTTACTGGGGGGGTCCATTTCCGAGCAAATGGGTTAACTTTGAACAAAAGCATTTTCGGGTTACGACTGTCCGGCGGATGCGGGTGAGAGAGAGAGCGAGGAAAACGGGGAAATGTGGCTAATCAGTTCCTTGAGCGAAATGGGCGCTGATGTATTTGAGGTAGCTTGGGCGAGATCATGATGAGATTTTGTTTGTTTTTTTTTTCTTTTGTACACAACATATTTTGCTTGAGATTCCTTTTTCGTTTCCGAATGGAATATGTAAATGGAAATGAGAGCGCAGTCTAGTATCTGTCTGCTTTGCAAACATGTCTTCCTGACGCTGTATTTGCGTTCAATGCTTCAGCGAGATGTAATGTTTTGGTTTTTCCATGAACCGGATGCCATGCTGAGATGTTCAAATGTATAAATAAAAATAGTTTTTTGTTGGCGCAACTAAAATCATTCCAATGAATATTATTATTGAAATTAATTCCTCAAATATAGGTTACACATTTTCAAACTCAGTTTGATGTTTATCCGTCGCAACATAAAAGAGATTAAATGGAATGCTACATTTTCCGAGTGCTGAATTGAGCGTATCGTGCTATTAACAAATCATGTTTGGCTTAATGAACAATGAATGCCATCCTAATCCAGCAACCTGTTAGTCAAATGACTAGCAGAGCCTCGGTGCCATCATCGGAATTGCAGCAGTGGCATCTCCGGTAGTTTCCCTCTATGTACAAGCTGTTCAGTAAAGGATGAGCTTTATCCTGAGTGCCCATTCTCGGGTGTTTCTCTGCAATCGAGCGACGAGCAAGGAGGTGATGCTGTGAAGCGCCAAAGATAATGGGAAATTGTTTTAAGAAGATCAAACACTCTATTAGCTAACCGTGTTTGGTTATTGTTCCGGTAAATGCATTCAAATTCCTCTGCAGAATTTCACTCATCTTGGGGAAATCGCAACAACAAAAAAAGATGTTTGTAGTATTTATTCAAACTGCTGTCTACCATACCATGCCGAGGAGTAGTGGGCACCCATGATGTAGGTTACTTCCATGCGCTTTGTTTCAGCAGATACGAGACGGAGAATACAACAGCAGTAGAGGAGTCAAGAAAAAAAAAACACAACTACATCAGCTTGTGTCAGCAATAAACGGACTTCCAGCTAGGTCCCTCGTAGGATTTCTTTGCGAACCATAAATCACGTTGCACGTTTCCACGCTTAACGCTCGCTGCAATTATAGAGGAGCGATAGGGAGGCAGCAAAAAATAGCCTCGCAGCCATTCTCGTTCGCCTCGGCTCAATTCTAATCGTTCGCCTGCATATGCGGACCCCGCAATAAAGAGGTTGTCCCGCGCGTCTCTGAGTTAACGATGCATAATTTACTGCTTGCCGTGCCCATCCCTCCCCGAAACCGTCCCGTCCCGTGCGTCGTGTACCTTCGCCTCACCTTGAACCATGCGCAGGTAAAAGGAGCGGACAGGCGGAGCGCACAATAACACGCATCTCTTGCTTTTTACTGCCCCGGAGGTAAGGATTTAGTCAGCCTTCGTCAAGGATATTGCACGCTGAATAGTTCAATCCTTCCACCTTCTACACACACACATCCTTCGCTGAAGCGCACGTACACATCGGCATGCACACTGTGTGCACACCCACATCCCTACTTGCGCGTCATTCCCGTCACAGCCCTTTCCGTACGATCAGGGCCGCAGGATCGTGACAATTAAATCTCATTTCCCCAATTTGTACCCGCATGTGTGTGTGTGTGCGACAGCGATTTAATCCCGCGTTTCGAGGAGGGGGAGGGCCACGGCAAAAAAAAACAGGACGACGACTGTAGCCGGAATAAGTCGCGCGCATTCAGCTGGCCCTGTCCCATTCGTTGGTGGCGTTTTGCGCGACCCACGACGAGCCTCGCCGGGGCGCAGCTGCAGCCTGTGCGCGCGTTTTTGATCCTTTTTTGGCGTGTTTCAAACCATTTTTTTCCCCATTTGTGCCCGTCTTTCGATACGGCGCGACTGCACTATTCGCCGAACGCTTGCAGTGTTTTGTCTGTTTTTGCCTTTTTTTTCTCTCTCTCTCTCTTTCTTCATCGTGCTGCATCATCGACCCTCCGGGGTTTTATTGCTTTTGCCGGTTGCGCCGCGATGCCGCCGTGATGCATTGATTGGATCGGAGAGGGAGCGACAACACACACACACACGCAGCAAAAAACGAATCCTCGACCGTATCCGAAAAACGCACAAAATGTGACATTTTTTGTCCGAAAAAAAAAACGCAGCCATTCTCGCGCACAAAACGCATCCTTGCAGCGTGCCGTGTGTCGTGGGTACGTGTTTGTGTCCGCGCCGCACGTCCCATGCCACCTGGGACTCGAAGGACGAGCGCAACGGGAAAACGACCGAAACGCGTGCATCCATCTTGCTCGCGCTTCCGGCCGGATCGGGGCCGGAGAAGAGTCGGCCGATTGTGCATGCTGCATTCTGGAGTTGCCTGTGCGCTTTTTTGTTGTCGTTCGGCTGCACTCCATCCACAATCAGTGCTCCTTTTCCTACTCCTACGAGAGGCGAAAAAGCGCGCACACGGGAGCTTGCAGTCGAAGCGCAAAAGCGTTGCATTCACGCGAATAATGATAATGCACTTTGAGTCTGTGTGGAACCAGGAATGTGCATGCGTGTATGTGTGCGAAAGACGACGTGCCTGGGAATTCCATGAGCGTGCCAGCGACGAACCTGAACATGTGCTGCCGCTACAACAACTTCCGGATGAGTCAATGTCACAACATCGGAGTTCATTCCTATTAAAAGAAGAATTTGTAGACTAAAATATGCAAAAGAGAAACGTAAAGAAGCAATTTTAAATAAAATAAAACATAAATTCGGAAACCACGAACAGGACATACCTGATCACGTAGATCGTGATGTCTACAACAAATCGAAATTGTATATCATTTGAAGATTTTAAATCAAGGAAAATAAACTTACGAAGTTATCAAGAAAGCAACAAGTCATTTGAGGAAGCAAACAAATATGAAACACTAATTGCATTAATCTGGCAAAGCTTTCACGGTCTCATTGCTAAATGTTGGAATCAATGATCCCAAAACTCCAGCATTATTTCTGAACAGAAATTAGGATACCAAAATCCTGAATCCTATGTTACATCTCTTTGAGAACATCTTTTACATTGCAAAGAGGGGACATCTTTTTACAGATTTTGAGCTAATGATACAAGACTGAGTCACAAATAAAGATCCTGATAAATAATCATCAACTGCTTCTGAAGCCAGAAACGTTATCAAGCCACTCATAACTCCTACGACATAGGAAGTAAGTCTAATATAAGAAAAAAAAATGTAATATTTGAATAATTCCACATTGCAATAAGAGCAATATAATGATCGCCATTTCAATGCTGCCCCCTTGCTGGAGCCTCTGTGTGCAAGCCAAGATTTCGGTTAGATTCATTTAGCTGCAAAGCAAATAACTCGCACTGCACCATCGCAGCGGCCATCTTTCTCGGCAAGTTGTAGCCCGCAAAGGAGCAAAGCATCCGTGTGCTGGCGGATGTAAAACGGAGAGCCCAAGCACAGGAAGCAATTAAGTTTTGTTTTTAGAAGAAGTACGCTCGAAGAAAGCGCGCGCGCACCGGGTGCTCGGCGGATGCACATGTATGTATATATAATTTCCATAATATTAAATAGCTGCATTTGGCAATCGCATGTAGAGTGCACAACCACACAGGCACACAGGGAGGTTAGTTCACCCAGCTGGTGACCCCTGGTGGTGACGATGGGAAGGAAACGCACCACCAATCGTCCGGTGTGTCCAGTCAAGTATGATCTCGAACAGGCACATGACCGGTCCGGACCCCTGACCACTATATTCACACACACACACACTCACAAACGCGAAAGGATCGAGAAGGGGTTGGGATCCGCATCGACGGTCAGCATGCAGCTGACCCGGCCCAGGGACGATGCGGTTCCGAAGGATTCATTTGCTAGTACAGCTGCCACCGGCGTGTCCCGCGTGTCCTTCCCACAGGCGCGCACTTCCGGACCGCTTCTTTGTGCCGTGTCTTGTGTTTTTCTTATGCAAGCTCCGGCAACCAGCGGACGTGTTTCTTTTGCGAGCGAAAGGACAACCGAATTTCGTGCCCAGAGATGGCGACCGACATGCCTGTCCGGGCGCCTGTCCATTGTGCAGAGGGCAGAGGAGTGCGTTTGTTTCTTCCCCGAACCGGGGTCGACCGGGTGGTGGAAGACAAAATGCAATCTTATGTTTGGCTTTGCTCCTCCTCGACCGTGTGTCGGATGCCTGTGACGAGGGCTGTCGAGCCTAGAGGTCCGTGTCTTGCTGGAGCATCAGAGACAGCTTCTAGGCCCCGTTGGAGCTGTGCCTTCTTCTAAGCCAGCTAGCTAGCCAGCAAATGGCCAGCTAAGTAGATGACCGTACACACAAACACACGCGCACACATGCTCTTGTCCTGCTGCTGCCAGAACTTCCTTCCGTTGTCCTTTTTTCTTGAACCACTGACGATGGCTCCCACCTCCGCCCGGGTGCCATCTTCTTTGAGCGGAAAATAATAATATAGAAACAGTCGCAGCGCCGGACCGGCGATAGGTGAAAGTGCAAGAAAGGCGCCTTTTTTGAGCAGCTCACATTGCAAACACACGGACACGACACGCACACCGGACGCATCGTAGCAGCATCCGTCGATCACAGGACCTGCTGCAACGTCCAGGCGAATCTTGCTGGACGTAAAAGATGCGCCCGATAAATGCATGCATGCATGAACAGTGGTGCATCGGGGCAACTACAAGTGCACACACACATACACGCCCTCTTGCCGAGATATGACTCTCTCGCTTCCCGAACCAGTCCCCGTCTCGGTGTGGGCTGCGGACCACAAGCAACCAGCGTGGGCGGACCCTTGCACCAAAGGCGAACGATTCGGTCAAGCATCTCCTCGAAAGGCTCTCGAAAGAGCGGGCCGGTGTCCATCGTGGTACGGGGGCGGGCGATCGGTAGGGGGGGGGGAGGGGAGTTCGTTCTGACGGACTTTTCCAGTGTTCCTTGCCGTCGCCATCGTCTCGCCCGTCCGTTACGTCAATCCACCGTCCAAACCCATTTCGAGACCTGGGATGGGACGGTGGGATAGTCAATCTCCTGGCTCCACACAGCTCGGAGTTCCTTCTTAATGCCTTCGTTATCATTGCCGGTGGTATGCGTGCATGTGTGTCCTGCCTGTGCCTTGTGGTCGGACCCGAGGTGGGAGACATCTTGTGCCTCGTGTGCCTTCCCGAGCGCCCCACGCCGGCCATTGTTTCTCCCGCCCCAAAACAGCCCCGAGCGCCCCGAAAAGAAAGCCAACAATTGTGCGTAGACGTCTACGCACGCAGCACGACGAGTTTCCCGCTGCCGCAGCTCTCCTGCAAGCCCGGGGTTCGGCAGCAGGACCTGCAACTGCAGATGCAATTCTCGCAAACAACTCCACGCTTCTTTTCCCGCCCCTCCACCCAGATCCCGCCAGCCGCCACACGACAGCAGGTCGTTAGTATAGCTCATGTCCACCCGGCCGGTTCTAATTCCGAGGAAAAAGAGCCTTCTAGCATGTTGCGGCGCTGGGGTGGGCAAGCACTCGAATAACACAACCTCCCCACTGGCTGGGAGCGCTGGAGTGCTTCTCCAGCTCAAGATGACCAGAAAGTCCAGAAAATGCATTAGAAAACCAAACCACCCACACCGGGCACCCGCTGCCGCTTCGAGCAGGACGCATCGGGTGTGCGGTGTCGGTCATCAAATGAACGACCTTTCTCTCGGCACACACACACACACATCTAACGGCGATGTTTGCTCTTGTTTCGTCTTATATCGCAGCGCCGGCCAGGACCGGCCCATCCGTGACCGAGCACGAGGCGGATGCGTGCATCGTGCCACTAGCATCCTTGAAACACTCGCCCCGTCCGAACGGACACGTCTTTCCGGACCAATGTACGCATCTTTTCTTTCGGGCGCTACGGACCTCCTTCCACGCCGGTGGTGCGCCACAGCTTGCTGTTCTCCTATGCAAATAATGCGCCTTCGATGCACCCGAACACGCACCGCCGCCGTGTCCCGCCCCGGCTGCTTCCAGTGGGAAAAACCTAAAAGGAAAGTATCCGGCCCGGCCTGGAAGGACCCGGGGATGGGCCCGTACAGCGTAGGACTGGTTCTTGCAAAGTTTTTCTTCTTTGTTTTTGAAACCTTTCCCCTGCCGGTGGCCGCAGGCCGCCCCACGTCGCTCCCACCTCGGGTCCGGGGTAATGTATTGCATGTATTGTTCCCTGTGGGGATGGGATATCTCCACCGCATGTGCACATAATAAACGCACTTCTTTCGATGCAGTAGCTGCATCTCGAATTTCTAAGCTTCCCGGAGTGCATCTTGCACATTACCCCGGCTGCACTTGTTTGCCATTATTTAACAATCTCCTCCAGTGTCCCTTCCGACATCCACCTAAAGCTTCTTTTCGGGTTACTTGCAGCGGAATGGTGGACGGCATCTTTTTTTCACCAGCCAAGCCTAACTCACAAAGATGCGTTAGATGCATAGGCTTTGTGCGAGCTCCTTCTACCGATTAGCACACACACACACACACACACACACACACACACACACACACACACACACAAGCGCGCACCCACCCACGTACATATGTACGATTTGCCCAAGAATGTTTCATTTTCTCCAGCCAATCCCGGACCCGGCCGTACCTAGAGGTACCGCTTCCGACAAAAGGCGACGCATTTTCGAGACGATAATCAATGTTTGGTAAGACTGTGTAAAATTACAAAACTGCATCCCAGATGAAGGCGGCGAAAGGGGGAGAGGCTAAGATGGACGCACCGTACCGATATGTACGGGGCGAAAAGATCGAGGCCTATTTCCTTATTGCACCCGGCATCGAGGCCTATTTCCCAAACGGATTGGCATTTCTTTCCAACGTGTGCCGGCGAGCGTGTGCGTGCGCCTCCCTTTGAAGGACCCACCTTAGCTACCATGTAAGAAATGCAGCGACATGCAGCCGTGCCGTGCTGGGTGCATGTAAATTAATAAACTACAATCAAAGCGAGAAGAAATAGGCTGGGCGCTGGGGCTGCTGAAGCGTGTTCCAATTAAGCCGACATTCATATTGCGGACAGGATCTTTTTGCGCTCGGGGGAAAAATGGTTCACTCAGTTGGGAATGCGAATCTGGGCTCGATATTGGGAGCGGTGGTGCAGTTTTTTATTCTATTTCAGTTGCATTTATCCCCAGTAATCAGAGGAAATGCCGTAGTTTTATTGAGTAGGTGGAAGACTAGGAATATAGCTGTTTCCCAACGAAGAAAAGCTAGAACCAACACCGCCAAAGCTTCACTGGTTTTAATTCGTTGTAATTTGCTGGATGAACTGCTCTACAATAGGTAATATTCTCTTAAAGATGATTTTTTACATTTAAGATTGCTCTATAAAATATAATTCCCATATTTTTTTGTGACCATTCACAGATATCTGCTCAGATTTGTGATAAGTTCTGTAAACTCTATCCTATTTCAATGTTGGCTCGTATTGGATAATCATATTCAGAATAGTGTCAATCGAATCCGTTAGTAATTGATTGATAATCAAATGCCTATAATTGTAATCGAAAATGTGACCACCACCTGATACATTTCCAGGAATACTTGCAATTATACTCCACATTTACGAAGCAAAAACTTCGAAACAGAAATTTTTCCAACATTTGTCTAAATCATTCAGAAGTTTACGTTCTATTTAAAAAAATGGAAGCTATTTAAAGAATCTCTACAAATTTTCTGTTTTATGTTGATTCAATGAAAACAGCATCCAAAAGAACCATATCTATTCTCATAAAAATCATTGCAATGCATCAGCATATGAAAAATAATGAATAATAAGACGCAAGTCCGGGACATATAAAATATTCTCATCACACTTCGTTTCTCCAAGAAAGAATTCATCAGCTGGTCGTATCAAACATGTCACAACTGTAAAATATATCTCCCATCATGTTTTGGTTGCGTTTCATTATGTCTAATATATTCATGTACACATTACTGCCATTACCGGTTACACAATTCCTCATGATCCTCACGGAACTGAAACACGGCGGAGCATATTTATCGCACCATTCCATAAATCCTGCTACACAGCCGACTCCTCATAAAGGCCATCAAGTCAGCTTGCCAGCGTGTAGTGACAAGATTTATCTGCCATTTGATGGCCTTATGAAAAGATACGCGACACTTCTTACGGTGAGCTCCTCACGCGTTTGATGAGTCGGCCGCGAGACCCAGCAGTGGAAATGGAAGCAATGTCCTGCCCTGTCCTTGTTCATGTCGCTCACGAAATAGATATGTAAGACAAAATTTACGACCGTTGATTTCCGACCCATCGCTGGCGCGTTTGCGATTGCAGTGCAGTTGTGCGCCTACCTGCGCCCCGTGAAGATGCACGTAACCCTCCCGAGGGGCAATAATCGTAAAATCGTGGAACAACAAAATTAATCCTGCTAAATGTATTTTCGAGCAACGCAGCCAAACGCACCCAACACCGCTACACTGATCCCTAAAAATTACCCACATTACCGCGGGCACGTCCTGTCCCGCTTGCCTAAGTCCGCCTTTCAGCGAAACCACGGATGCCACGGTGCAGCCGATGCACCTCGGACGACCTCGCGGCAGCCCGCCTTTTGCTGGCCGGTCCCGGCACGATGATCTTTACCCGCGTATGCAAACAGAGAACATTTGAAACGAATCCTTTTCGAATCACGTACATGGCCACGGCTGCACGATCCTTTTCTTCGGGACCGGGGGCTTCGGGATCCGCTCGCGATGCTCGCTCCCAGTTCTCGCGCCTGGTTTCCGCGCGCGCGCGCGCGCGAAGAAGACGCACCCGGAGCGAAACGCAATCGACCCTAACCTCGACGATCCAGCACACATCAAGGAGTCACGGACACGACAATTTATGATCAATGTTTTCCTGTCAGCCCATTAGTTACGCTGCTGGGGCGCGCGCTCGCGCACACGCACCCAAGCATAAAGCCTTGATCTTTTTCCTTTTTTTTTGGCGGATGCGTTTTCCCTTGCAGGCGAAAACAAAAACAACAACAACGGCCCCTTCGTCGTCCTGCGTGCTGCAACAATAGCGATCTTAATGAAACGGATCGGCGGGAAAAAAGGTAGCGAAGCGAGGCTAAGAACGTCGCGCTGCAAGGAGCCTTTATCTCGCCCCGGGATGCAACGCGAGGATTCGGACATGCTTCCGGCGTCTTTTTTTCTTCATTCAAATCCGATCGGATCCCTTCGGTGACGTGCGTGATTTGAGGTAAGATTCCAGGGCAAAACCCGCCGCCGAATTTGAAGCGCACTGATTAGCCCAACCTACCTGAAGCGATGAGGCAGCGAACGTGGAACAGAAGATACAAAAAATCGCCTCCATCGCTCGCATCCCCCTGTGGGCAAAGGAAAACGATTTCCCGCTTTCCCTTTCGTGGCGGTGTACTTTTTCGTGTCGCTTAAGGAACGAACTCACTCCGAGAAGGACGAAATCCGCTCGCAGGACGTTCCGTGTTCCGCTCGATGATCGTGACATGGGAAAATGACACATCCTCGCACACGGTTGAGTTGCTTTCCATTTCCCAAGAGCGCAACGAAACCAGCCCGGCCCGCTCGCCGGGTGCATTAAAATTCAAAACAAAAATAAACATTTATTTTATGAACAAAAACAAATTAAGATCCTTTCGCCGCCGGATTAGACGGTTAAAAAGTCCCGGCTTATCGCGTGTGACCCTTTTTTTTTGCGCGTGCTTTACTGGCCCCTGGCGCTTGTCGCGATGCCCTTGGCGCGCACACACACTTCGCGGCAAGATTGATTGGTTGGATAAGACCCAGGTAGGAGCGCCGCGAACGCGATCCGGGACCCTTCCGGTCGGCGCAAGATAAAAAGGACGAACGAAGCACACAAACCGATACGGCGCGAAGCGAAACAAGCGCTCGGATCGTTGTTTTGACATGATGAGATAATTTACGGTGTCGCTTTCCCGCGGATGGCGAGGCGGTAGTGTGCGCGCGCGCGCACGCGGAATACGAGCGGATAATCGAGTCTCTGACGTCGAGTCTAAATATTTATGATTATTAACTTCCCGCGAAGGGAGCGCGGAATCACAACGATAATGAGGAAAATGACGAACGAACCTAAGCGGAAGTTAGCGGATGAACTTTAACCCGGACCCCTGCTTTCGCGTTTCTTGAGCTTTCACTTTCACACTCGGAAGCGTGACCCAGTTGCCCAGCCAAGGCAATGATCGGAAACGGAAGGCAATTAAACTAATCGTAAATTCTCGATATTAATCACTCCCGACACTATCTCTGCGTCTACCGGTGAAGGTCTGGTTCAAACATCGGGCCGAGTTTTGCATGTTCTGCATGTCCTGACCCACATACCCACCCACTAGTGTTGGGGCACTACGCTCTAGCCAGCCGTACACACGTTCCCACATACACACACCAGTGAAGACGCATCAGTCTGGGTTGCCAACTTCGGCCCAAGTAAGCCTTGTGCAAACTTTCGGTTGCTGGGGAAGCGTACGGCGGTGGAGATACTCGATCCAGACCATAAATTTATTATGACCGATAATTACGTTACACCAAACCGAATGTCAATAACACTGGGCTCTCGCTGGGCTTGGGAAACCCGACCGACGAAGTGGTGAGGTGAGATGTAAACAGAATCAAAGCATAACATTAGTCACCGGGCGTCTTATAAACAATCCGTAATCGGTAGTATTGGACCGTAATTGCTGGCTAAATAATCGTCAGCCGCCGTCGAGGTCGAGCATTCCGTGCCGTAACCGATCCGATATCCTCCGACGTCTGGGTGGCTGGTATCAGGTGACTTTCACCACAAACTGAGCTGGTGGAAATTATTGACAGAAAGTGAAAAGCCGACGAAAGCAGATCGACCGATAAAGGCAGGCCATGAGGCATGGGAGCTCGAGACTCGAGACGATTTGGCTAATAATCACTGCAGTCGTAAACAAACACTGCTTGACCTAGTCACGCTGTGGTTGTGTTTGTTGTTCGGAGAATTTATGCATGATGATGTTCACGCGTTGAATCGACTGTAAATGGTGGTAAACAGATGTTAAAGTAAGTTGATGGCTGTATCGACTCGAGTGAGCGACTCACCAAGGCCAAGGCGAGATACTAATTATGTCGTAAGCTTGTAGTCTTAGCCCTGTACGGAGTGCTGGGAAGCGAAACGAAGGGACTCGAAAGGAGTTGATGACATCGCCATCAACAGATTTCCGTCGATTGATTGGATTCTTCATTAATCCGGGACGAACAGTGCTGATTTGGCGTGTCAGCGACTGTGGGAAAGTGTCTTGACGTCATGACAGCGTGTTTTCCAAACAGATTTATTTATGTAAAGAAATAGGAATATATTATACATAAATAGCATATAAAAACATCGCATGCAGTAGCGCACACTACTGGAGTTTTGAAGCGCAGTTTTTTGGAAACCATTTAAGTATAATTTATGATGATGGGTCATAGGCACAAGGAAGCCATTCAGTAAACCATCCATCAAACAATTAACCCATAACATATACATGGTAAACATTTTGGAAATATCTTCAATTTTGTACGTTACAGGAACTAATAATGATGTATGTCTTGAGGAGATCAATTGCCTTTGAAAGATACTACTTCTAATTGAATAGGTTCCAATTGCAAGTG
This sequence comes from Anopheles dirus, assembly GCA_000349145.1. Lineage (NCBI taxonomy): Eukaryota > Metazoa > Arthropoda > Insecta > Diptera > Culicidae > Anopheles > Anopheles dirus. Next base: position 4,287,481 of record KB672979.1, read on the forward strand.
CTATCAAATCTTATACGTTTTCGGAATATCATATGAGATTTTCAAATGTGGAGTAGCAGCAAGTTGCAGACAATTTGAAAGTTATTATATATCATGAAGTTGTAATGTGTGAGAATATGTTTTACTGCTAGTTTACATAGTCGAGTCAAAATAGTACCACTAATACAGAAAAGATCCTAGATGTTGGTATGCATACTTACTATGCAACAAAATCACCCTTTCACCAACCCAAACTAGTTGCTGTTTAGCCGAGTTCAAACAATTCCAACGCAAAGCAGCACATACTCGAAGGACATCAAGACTCATACCGACCGGCTGGCAATGTTTCGCCTATCGTGATTGATGTCGCGCGTGAAGGTTCGTCGCGAGACTGGAATACGACCACCGCCGCTGGTCAGCCCCAAAATGGGTAGATAATTGACATCGCCGGAAACCGCACACACCACACACTCACGCACAACGCACACACGCACTATCGATTACCGCCGGACGCAGCACGAGCCCCATAAGATCGCCGTGTTGTCAATCAGCGTGCATCGTGACACCGTATCGTTGCATTGGCGCCGGGAACGGACCACTACTCGCCATCCCGATTTCGTAATCTAATCAAACCAAATACGGCTACGGATGACAGGATGGATGCCGATCTAAATCGAAGCGTCCGTCCGACATTCCGCAAAGCGGGTGGAAGTTTCGCAGGCAAACCTCGCCGTCCGTTGCGACCGGAGTGTGTCGAGTGGAGTCGATTATTCAACAATCATGCGTAATTTCATAATGCGAAAAATACGGTTATCAAGGGAAATGATCCGCAATTGGTTGTTTATTGCATCGTGCATCGCTCGCTCTCTCTCTCTCTCTCTCGCTCTCTTTCTCTGTATTTATCTCGCCCTCTCTCTCGCTCTATCTCTTACTCTCTGGTTGCTCCCTTTCGCGCTGGAACTACGCGTGCCGTTCGCTGAAGGATTATTAATGTTATGCTGGGACTCGATTATAATGATATGATTGACGGTTATTAGCGTAGTAAAGTTATTGATACGGCAGACGGTCGGTTTTTGCAAGTAGCCGTCAGGGTTGGGACGTAGTCGAAAATTACTTCACCAGAATGAATAGTTTGCGCGAATCAAGGAAACAGCGCGTCGTTCATGTTGGATTGGATATCCATTTTTATATAAACCGTCGTCGACAGTGAGTTGGTTGGGCAGGGCTAGTTTAGCTATAACTAGACTAGACTCCCGTGGATCTTACTCACGATGCATACTGCGTTGTATGGAGTCACTCCATGCAACTACACTCTATTGCATGAAAAAAGACATCGCCTAAAGACACGGCGTACCACTTCCAACGAAACGATTAGTTTCACTCACTGTCAAAATATTACCAGGACAACATTACTCCGAAAGACTAATTACTCCAAAGAACACTTAAATGGCCGTGAGTTCGCCGTGCGAAACTGGTGCCAACGTGGTTCCGCCACCACACGGCCGGCACGGGAAGTCACGCTCGAACTTTTTAATCTCCGGTGGACCGGGGCTAAATAAATTATAACCCAATCAGGGAAGAATCCTTGCGCGAGAACCTACGAGCGAGCGTGTAGTCATGCGTCGGCCAAAAACTGCACCGACCCCGTTCGACGGTGAAGCCGTGCCCAACCGGATTTTGGACATCCTCTAGCCTGTCCGATGTGTGGAGAAGCATCCGCGGGCTGGGGTTGCGCCGAGAAAGGCTAAACCAGTGCCATGTGGCAGGATCGAAGGAAATTGCTGTGCGTGTATGCGTGTGCATGTGCGCGCGTGTAGGTTCTAATACGCTCCGTGCTGGTGGTGATCCCGTTTTGCTGCTAAAAGCTCCCAGCTCCACACTTGAAGATTGCGGTGTCGGCCATAATGGAAGTGGAATAATAATAAGAAAGCCCCATGATCGGCCGAGCCCGGGATCCTTTCGGCCGGCCACGGCCGTACACGCAGCCAGAGGATATTCTAATGAATGCAATTGCCTCCCATCCCCCCCCCCATACGGCCTCTTTTTCACGCATGCAGTCTACCACACATGGACCCCCTGCGACAACGACGACCAAGACGACGATATACTCGCCTAACGAATGGCCTTTTTGCCGTCCGAAACCTTGGAACGGTGAACCCACTACAGGTCCTGTGCACACTTCTTGTGTGTGTGTGTGTGTGTGTGTGTGTGTGTGTGTGTATGTGGTCAACGAGATTCTCAATCTCGTGCCCATCCAAAAGCGTCTCATAAAATCCGACGCCACCCGCTTCTTCCTATCCCACCCAAATCCCATCCAGGAGATGTCGTTGTGGGTCTTGCGAGGCGTAGATGAGATTCAGTTCCACGCTCGGGGGCCTGTGTTTCAACGAGGCTCCGGTTCCGCCGAGCCATGTATAACCACTTTTTCATCCGACCCACTGGCCACTGGCTTCGAAACCAAGCCAATCGCCAACCCGGTGGCACCGTTACGCCTATGGAGTTTGCAATTTGCTGACCATACCGCTTCGGTCCACTGTGGAGCATGCGAGGCCGGCCTGGCGAGAGGGATCAAGCCGAAAAGGATCTCCCTTTCCCGGTTGTCCAGAGATTAAGAAGAAGGAACACCGGGCTCTGGACGGACTTTTTCTCCCGGCAATGTGCGTCGCCGTGTGCGCGCGTTGGCGAGAAAGAGTGAGCGTGTGTCCCGTCTTGTGTCCCGGTTTGGAAAATGGGGAGGAGGCTCCATCGGTCAAGATTATGCGCATCCAGGGCCGCTCAGTGGGGTCTTCCCAATGCGTGTACGCATCAGAGCCCGAGATCGGAACGTGTACGCACCGGGCCATGGCCGATAAATACCGGCTCCTTTATTTAGCCTTTCTTTCCAAACCGACCGTGTAGTCCAACCGCGGAGGGCTAGGAGGACGACCGGGCACTTCTTGAAGGAGTCTCGGGCAGGAGTGTCTCAGCGCTTGGTAGAACGCACGTTCCCCTATCGTTCGGGGGGCATCGTTATCCGTAAGATTATATATTGTTTTACCTTCGCAAGAGATGCCCACTGCACTCACCGGGAGGGGTGGTGGTTCCTCATGCAATTACCTACGCACCCTGCCCAGCGTGCACCGCAGCGCCACACGCAGTACACGGACGTTCGTAATCACCTTTGGACCGGTGACCGATGGACAGAGATTTGAATAAAGGATTTATCTGACGCTCGGTGCTCGGGCTATTCTTGTGAAATAATAATAAAAACGAAAGAAACCCCAACCGGTGGTCCGAGTGGAAGTAAAAATCTTCCCAAGCGCCGTACGGAAAAAGATGATGTTGATGCTGATGATGCCGGTGCTTTCGTCTGAATGCAGATGAAATGGTTGGGCACTATGGCCTGGCATGGGGGAACTTTCTTGCAGCTTGTGCTCTCCCAGCACAACCCAACGCTCCTAGCTCTCGTGAAGGTTCTGGAGACCGAAGGGTCAAGGCTCCGGAGAGGTTGGAGAAATTGGGCGATGGTAACTGCATCGTAGTTGTTAACAGAAATGAAGGATGCGGGATTTCGGACAGGACGTGCATCGGGTACCGAGGGATCACGAGTTACATGATCTTTCCTGCTTGCTCCGTCGCTCCATCTCCATCAGACGATTTGCCAAAGGTGCAACATTCTTCGGACGAGTAGTCCAATCAGCGTACCAGGCGTACTAGCGGTGCAATGAGTTCTGGGCATTTCGTTCGTCTAGAGATTCCTTATTATATCCAATACCCTGGACGAACAACTTGAGCTACGGCAAACAAAAGCTCCATGATTGTCATTCAGCTCTATTGTGAGGAATTGCGAAATCATGCGATGAAATTTTATCGTAACTATAGATTCCTTTCGAAACTAGGCACTCAAATAACATCAAAGCTACAATCAATGTGAAATCTAATTCTGAGTTTTAGAGTTTTCGATTCAAAACATGTAGTATTCTTCGTTATTGTCGTTACTGAGTAAATATCTGGAAATATTACTATCCACTAAGGTTTTATCATTGAAGTGAAATTTATGTCTAAGTGTTATAAACTATTGCGACTGTCGAAGAATCCTCTCCTACCCAAACTCCGAAAGGACCCATCCTCCTCTTTCCAAAAGGGGTACAGGAAGCGTCCAAGATTTATATATGCCATATCGCATCCCCTCGAAAGCTGCCGAGTGGCATAGGTGTGAGATATGCCTGCCATTTTGTCCGTTCGATTTTGCATACGAAACAATGAAGCTTCCCCACGCCCCACGCCCCAAACATTTATGCAAAGAAGAGCGAGGTCATTTTGGCATCTAAGAGCGTAGCACGACACCGCAGGACATCGCCTCGAATAATGAAGAACTGGTCGGATAAGGATGAGGGAGATTTTTCACTATCTTAGCAACGACCGCCACATTGCCGACCCTCCTAAGACCCCTTGGTGTCCGGTGTTTCAAGGGTGCGCATGTGGCGCACATGAGTGTCCTTTCCATAACGCTGTGTTCCTGTATCTGAATGGCTGCTTCGAGACACTGTTCCCCCGGATCGACTCCGTCCTTCCAACAGAGTCTCATCCACTCCATTTGGTTGCAACTGCCCCGCGCTTCTTCCCTAAAAAAACTATCTAAAAACTTTATCCCTCGCCACATAATCAACGTAGGTGGACATCCTCTTCCGGCCGATGGAGGCGTCCTGCGAAAGCATATCCTGTCGTGCTTGAGCGACCGTCTTTGGTCAACCCTGCGGACACTTTGGCCGGACCGGTGCGGCGCGCTGATTCGAGTATGCTCCTACGTCGGCTGGAGCGCAGAACTTTTCGGTCGTTGTTTGAGGTTTATCCCCGTGGTGTAGGGATGGGCCGGCACGACGGAGGCTAATGCAGTTGCCGGTGCACTGCGAGCATGTAGGCAGTTTTTCATTTCCTCGGGGGTTCTTAGATTCAGCCGTTGCCTGAGGGTTTTAATCTTTTCCCGAACCGTTTGCGTTGGCACAATGGCAGGAAATCTGGAAGAACGGTGCCTGTACAGGTGCCGACCGTGTGGAGCTCAATGGCGTTTCGGTTGCTTTCCAGTGCAAGATAAGAAATTGGTATCAAGGTTTCGCTTACGCACCGAGGAGCCCAGGACCGCAGGAGAACGTTGATTAACTATTCCTGCTCCCCAATTTATCCGAAAATGTGATTTTACTCAAATTAGTTTCTATAAAGATGAGTACAGGAAATTGAAATTCTGAGCTATACATATGTGATAATAGTATCACACCCTACCAATAGAGGCTGGTAGGGCTACAAGTATTTCGTTCGTTTTATTTAATTCACAAAAGCTTCGAAATAATCATGGTAATAATGAACGTGATGATGAATCTATTGCGACAACTTGTGGAGATAAAGTGAGTAAGGCATGATTTTTTATTGCTAGCATAAAGCGCTCTGGTATCTACTATCTACCAGAGTGTTGATCAAACTGCTAATATATCTGGGAAATCGATGCAATTAACAGTACCTCATATCACAATCTACAATTTCTTTATTCAAACCAGTCCCAAAGTGCAATTCAATTTCATTTTCCCCTGAGCTAGTGCTCCACCACCGCACGGCGTTTTCCACCGTTCAATGCGAAACGAATCGTAAAGTGCTTCGCCGCTTGATTGCATATCTCGATTGCATACGGACAATGCAATAGGAGACGCGCGTTCCGCCACAATTCCATCGAAGCTTCTCGCTGGACAATGGTGCTTTCTAAGACGAAAAGATCCGTACCGTACCGGTATATCCAAGACGATTTACGCCGCACTGGAAAAACCACCACCAGCGACTGTCGCAGGCATCTTCGCGGCGGTTCGCGCTGTGGACCCTGGTAAGAAACCCTTGGCCTCGAGGCTCGCCCACGCAGCATCCGGTGGGATGCGGCACAAACGGAAATGGTCATTTCATTTTGCATCCCTGCGCATCCACTAGGCAAACGGGCGGCCAGGCTCTTGCTGCGGTCAGGTCAGCAGCACCGAAGATGTATTGTACGTTTCCGCTTTACATCAGCATGTACTGCGGATGTCGTGTGTTTGGTAGGAATGGGTTTGTCTACTAGACGCCGCGGCAGGAACAGGACCCGATGTCCTCGAGTGGGCAGTTGCTTACGTCTAGCGGTATAAAACACGGATGCCACGGTACACTGGTACATTATTTTAATCATGTTGATGCACTTGTATGCGTATGGAGGTTGGTCGGAGTTTTTCAGGCGATATTGCGATGAAGAAAATGAAATTGCGTGTCAAGTCGCTTGAAATACCATTTTGTCATAGAATATTGTGCTACTTCGAATAACTAGTATATGTTGGCTTAAATAGCACTATTATTGAAAACTCGTAAATCTTTATCAAACTGTATGCTTCTAAGCAACTAATAATTATATTATTTCAGTTTCAAATCCCAAACATTCAAGAATTCAATCGTTTTGATGGTCCTTTGCTGAAGTTGATATTTCTTTGAAGATCTCCTAATCCGCAATTTCATTCTTGGCGTTATTAAAACGAGTGAAACAGTGTTTTTAACCACGGTGAGTGCTAGCTACGTTTCAGATTTAACATGAAACAACATTGAAAGCAATGAGAACAATTTGGACTAATAAAAAAACTAATCAAAATTAAAGAAAACAACACATTTCCATCCCGCTGCATTGGGGCCTCTAATAATAGTTTTTGTTGATGTGTACCAACTCGATGATAAAAATTGGAATACATACCAATATGAGGACAAAATTCAATGTATTGATCCTTATTCTTTAATGAAAGTAATGTCTGGAAACTTACCTGAAAGATAAAAACAAAACAATCTGATTAATTAACTTTGAAACTGTGCATGAATTGTGGTGATATACAAACAACTTGCATATTTGTAGCTCACTTTGAGCTGCTTTTGCTTCCGGAACACAAAATACGTAATGACAGCGGTTTACAAATTACCAAACGAGAAAAAAGCTTATCCCAGCAAAATAGTTTATCTATCGAACTGAGCCACCGTTTTATCTGCTCATTTAATCAACTCCTGTTTGAAGAAAAAATCCTCCATTTAGCAATTTAAACATAGGAAAACAATCCCATCCGAAGCCCTGATCAAGATACACTGGAATTCGTCCCGCACAAAACCTCCAACCGCCGGGCACGGTTCATGGGGAAAAAACCCTCCAACGCAACATGAAAGGTTTGCCGCTGTTTGGATAGAGAGCAGATATTTTTATTAAAATCACCGACCGAAAAACGCACAACATAAGCAGAACCGGCTGCCGTTTCCGATCCCGGTCCCGAATGGCGCCAACCAACCAACCAACTATTACCAGCGCATAGTTTTTCGCTAGCTTTTCGCTAGCCGCATGTGTGCGAGGGTCCTGACGCTCCGGCAAACGCCCCCTCCGGATCCCTTCGCCGATGCCGCAAAACCAACCCCATCCCCCGTCTCCACCGCGCGCGCCATGATACTAAGGAGGATGATCATAATCGAAACTAATCTACGGAAAAACCGTCAACCGTCGCATGCTGCCAAATCAATTTAGGGAATTTTAGTGGTCCACCCCGCCACGGCCGGAGAGCGTGCGTGCGTGAGCGCGGGCGCGGAGGGAACGAACCCTTTTCTTCGGCACTATAATTACACATTTAGCTATTTTCTCCCCCAGCCTCCAGCCTGGGTGGAGATAGTAAAGTGGGAAAGGAAGCGGCGCATATGTGATGAGGAGACGGACCGGGTCACCGCCGTTCGGGACGCATGGAAAAGCCAGGAGCGGGCGGATAAATTAATGCACAGGCGAGCAAAAGGCAAATCCTGTTTTAAATTCCAGACACACCCGACGAGTCGATCAGCAGCTTCTTTTTATTTCTTTGCCACTCTTTTTACGATCCGGCCGCTTGCTGTTTGCTCCGTAGCTGCCGTAAGTGCTGATCCCGGCACATGTTGTAATCAGCATGATTATCGCAACCACCCGAACCGAAAGCCTGATCGTACGCGGAGCCCGCATTTTTGATTTTGTAACGCAACTTGGATCGAACATTCGACATCCGAAGGAAATTTCAAACGGGATGACAATTATTGGATACTTCATGAACAAATGTTTATTTTTTGTCAAACTTTTTTAAGTTGGCGCTTTTCAGTGGCATTTTAGTACATATTCGACATTTTTTGGAAATCGCATCTATTTGTCTTTGCCATGTTCGATACGGAGGTTTAAAAAGATGTTATAATGCAATTTTACAAACAAATAAGATGAAAACAGAATAAATATTTCGAACTGATAATTTTAAAAATTAAATAACAAAAATACATAAGCACATTTCAAAATAACGAAAGCGGCTTTCGAAAATAATTTCTTTCACGAATTTTAAGCGAAATCTCAAATACATCCGTTACATCCGCTACAACACATCCGTTACATGCGAAGTAAGCAGAAGCTTTTATCAACCGAACCACGTAAGATGTAAGATATTGTAAAGTCAAATAGAATAATTGGACACTGCTCGAATCCCGTCCACCGTCTCAACTCACCACGGTAAATTAATATACCTTCCCCCATCTAAGAAAGAAATCCTTCCAACGCCTCCGAGACCGCCAACGCAACCGACGGCTGGGCTGTGCCGGCGGGACGCGATAGAAATTTTACACCGTCAATAATAAAAGCGTCCTCCGTGCGGCGTCCGCTTATCACGGCGCGCAGCATTCGTACGGGGCCAAGCGTATCCCACCGGCAGCCCACCATTTGCGAACGGAGATCTTTTCCCGTTTTAATAGCTACCCCGTGTTCCGACCGTGCGTCGATGGCCGATGGGGTTTTGGGAAAAGGCGCACGGGGAAAGGGGCCGTCCTAATGCCGCGACACTTGGCCATTTCGATTTCTTCGCCTTCGCCCTGCGCCCGCGTTTCTTGCGTCACACATATGCGGCCATTGTTTCCGAACGACCGTTTCCGGCCCGGCCCGTAAAACGGAAGCGTGTTTATAACAAACATCAAACTTTAAAAATCGTTACTTTATATTACGGTCGGGCCCCGTTTTATGAGACTTTCGTTTTAATAACATGCGTGTCGCCGATCCCGATTTCGGGACATGGGCGACCACCCCACCGACCCCACCCGGCAAAAAGGATGTTTTTCCGTGGCCGATCCGCCATCCGCCACAGCCAATTACCGACGCTATTGTCATTCGCTTGGCCGGAACGTCCGGACGGAAAGTCAAGCTCAACTTCTTACCCTTCTCTCTCTTTCTCTCCCCCTCTGCCACCCACCGTGTGGTTCGATCTCGCAACCGAGTGTCCCAAAATCGCTTCTCGCCAACGACCAGCGCCACGTGATAGCGCCAAAGATACGCCAAACACTTACGCAAGCACCCATCCACGCAGTCATTAACGTCCCCGAACTAGCGTAAAACTCTCCGCAGCGTAACTCTATCTTCTCGCCACGGCCAAAAAGGACATTCCACACACGCACACACACACACACGCACATGGGAAACCCTTTTCCCGTTCTCCTTTTATTGGACGGGGAAAGTGTCGCGCCCGCCGGAGCAGCGAACTGTTATCGACGGGGATTTCGAGCCTTTTCAAATAACCTTCGCGTCACGCCGAGAGGTCGCGGCCGTTTGCCCACCCTGGCGAGCTGATGAAAGGACACCTTATATGGGCACACACGGCGGTGGGGAGGGGCGCCGAAAACCCGTAAAGATACCGACTTAACACCCAGAACGCGACATGCAAACACACACATGCATAGACAGTGGCGGAAAAGCGCGGGCTCGAGTTTCAAAAGTCGTTGCGTAAAGGCATCAAATACTTTTCCTTCCCGTTCCGTTCTAGCCCCCAAGCCCCGTGCTCCCACATCCGGATGGTGGACGCGCGCGCAAAGTTGATGAGCTAATGAGATGGTGGTTTGGATGGCGGTTTTTGTCACATGGTTGCGCAAAAAGGACCTTCGCCGAGATGATGACACTGCGCGTGTGCGTGTGTGCGTGCGTTTGAAGCGAAAGTCCGCTTTCGCTGGAACCGTCCTGGTGCGGTATCGAAAACCATTAACCATCGTATTGGGCGACAGCGTTATCAACACGCATGCAAACGGTGACGAGGCGAGCAAATCTTACGGACAGAAGAGACTTAACATTAACGAACCCCGTCGGTTCGGTTGGTGGTGGTGATAAAAATTTAATTTCGGAATTTTGGAATGCGTCAGCCGGGGTTCCGAAAGCCGAGGGCGCTATCACGAGGTGCACGGTGTTGAAGTTTCACTCGAATGGTAAGTAAACAGGAAACCGCTTGGTTTCACCTCAAGCCGGCTCGCGTTTCTGACTTCAGCTGATGGATTTTTTCTTTCATTTGGCGAAAAATGTACGTAAATCGAACTACGCGATAGAGTTGCGTTTGAGTAGGCGGTTGTGAAGTTTACATTGAAAATCGGAAACAACTTGCCTGACGACACTCTGACGTAGGTTGAAACAGAGGCTCATAATTGGTAAACAACTAATCGAACGAAAATAAGATTCGCACGCAGTGTAGGCAGCGTGAAAACTGGCGCAATTTCAATCACCATTAACGAACTATAAATATTTGTTTAGTATGGAGGTGGCCCGGTCGTGTAGTAGTAGTGGTGTCGGTCTTCACACAGCAGGACCTGTACCACAATCCCATCAGGTCCGTCCACCTCAAGTCAATCAGTCTAGTAGGTCGTTCAACGACAGGCATGACCGCGTAGGTCGTTACGCGAAGGAAGAAGAAGAATAAATTGAAATCAATGCAGTATTATTATAATTATTTATTTTCAAATGGTTTACAGTGTTTTAGATTTAAAACAACGTTTCGCAATGAACGAGGGTTGATTTATCAAATCGCTATCAAGTATCCAATAGTTATACACCAATCACACCTGGAATCCATTGACATTTCAAACCGACAGAAATATACCTAATAATTTTAAAAATAAAGATAACAAAAACTGTTTTTATCAAAATACTTTTTCAAACACGCGCAGTGTGACTAAAGGGCAACATATTATCGAAACCCGTAACTAAATTATTGCCCAGTACACAAATACCACCGTGCGACAGCAAACAAAATATTCCACTATCTAGCTCAGTCCACAGCCGACAGCTCCCCAAAGGACGGCGAGATTGAAGACAAATGGTACTCTTAAAATTTAAATTAATCAAGCAACCCACCGCCCGCTGATGACCTGAGCCCCGGGACCGAGAACTACTTCGGTTCGGTTGTTTAAAAGTTCAAACACAACTTACCGAACCCACCACCCAGCCACCCACCCCCCAGCGGGACCCCAAAAAGCCTTGTCCGGTGAGGGACACGCACTTTCCATCGTTCGATAGGTTGTGTGTACTTGTGCCGGGTGCGTGCGCGTGGGCGTAAGTGTCCGGCCGGATTTTCCGTCGGTTTCGTTCGGAAAAAAGGTCCGTTATGAATTTAACTATTATTTTTATTGCCCTGCATTGCCACACACACACACACACACACACACACACACACACACACACACACAAGAAGTGTGCACAGGACCTGTAGTGGGTTCACCGTTCCAAGGTTTCGGACGGCAAA
>KB672979.1:4300485-4336000 GCA_000349145.1 Anopheles dirus
CACACACACGCACATGGGAAACCCTTTTCCCGTTCTCCTTTTATTGGACGGGGAAAGTGTCGCGCCCGCCGGAGCAGCGAACTGTTATCGACGGGGATTTCGAGCCTTTTCAAATAACCTTCGCGCCACGCCGAGAGGTCGCGGCCGTTTGCCCACCCTGGCGAGCTGATGAAAGGACACCTTATATGGGCACACACGGCGGTGGGGAGGGGCGCCGAAAACCCGTAAAGATACCGACTTAACACCCAGAACGCGACATGCAAACACACACATGCATAGACAGTGGCGGAAAAGCGCGGGCTCGAGTTTCAAAAGTCGTTGCGTAAAGGCATCAAATACTTTTCCTTCCCGTTCCGTTCTAGCCCCCAAGCCCCGTGCTCCCACATCCGGATGGTGGACGCGCGCGCAAAGTTGATGAGCTAATGAGATGGTGGTTTGGATGGCGGTTTTTGTCACATGGTTGCGCAAAAAGGACCTTCGCCGAGATGATGACACTGCGCGTGTGCGTGTGTGCGTGCGTTTGAAGCGAAAGTCCGCTTTCGCTGGAACCGTCCTGGTGCGGTATCGAAAACCATTAACCATCGTATTGGGCGACAGCGTTATCAACACGCATGCAAACGGTGACGAGGCGAGCAAATCTTACGGACAGAAGAGACTTAACATTAACGAACCCCGTCGGTTCGGTTGGTGGTGGTGATAAAAATTTAATTTCGGAATTTTGGAATGCGTCAGCCGGGGTTCCGAAAGCCGAGGGCGCTATCACGAGGTGCACGGTGTTGAAGTTTCACTCGAATGGTAAGTAAACAGGAAACCGCTTGGTTTCACCTCAAGCCGGCTCGCGTTTCTGACTTCAGCTGATGGATTTTTTCTTTCATTTGGCGAAAAATGTACGTAAATCGAACTACGCGATAGAGTTGCGTTTGAGTAGGCGGTTGTGAAGTTTACATTGAAAATCGGAAACAACTTGCCTGACGACACTCTGACGTAGGTTGAAACAGAGGCTCATAATTGGTAAACAACTAATCGAACGAAAATAAGATTCGCACGCAGTGTAGGCAGCGTGAAAACTGGCGCAATTTCAATCACCATTAACGAACTATAAATATTTGTTTAGTATGGAGGTGGCCCGGTCGTGTAGTAGTAGTGGTGTCGGTCTTCACACAGCAGGACCTGTACCACAATCCCATCAGGTCCGTCCACCTCAAGTCAATCAGTCTAGTAGGTCGTTCAACGACAGGCATGACCGCGTAGGTCGTTACGCGAAGGAAGAAGAAGAATAAATTGAAATCAATGCAGTATTATTATAATTATTTATTTTCAAATGGTTTACAGTGTTTTAGATTTAAAACAACGTTTCGCAATGAACGAGGGTTGATTTATCAAATCGCTATCAAGTATCCAATAGTTATACACCAATCACACCTGGAATCCATTGACATTTCAAACCGACAGAAATATACCTAATAATAATAAACATAAAGATAACAAAAACTGTTTTTATCAAAATACTTTTTCAAACACGCGCAGTGTGACTAAAGGGCAACATATTATCGAAACCCGTAACTAAATTATTGCCCAGTACACAAATACCACCGTGCGACAGCAAACAAAATATTCCACTATCTAGCTCAGTCCACAGCCGACAGCTCCCCAAAGGACGGCGAGATTGAAGACAAATGGTACTCTTAAAATTTAAATTAATCAAGCAACCCACCGCCCGCTGATGACCTGAGCCCCGGGACCGAGAACTACTTCGGTTCGGTTGTTTAAAAGTTCAAACACAACTTACCGAACCCACCACCCAGCCACCCACCCCCCAGCGGGACCCCAAAAAGCCTTGTCCGGTGAGGGACACGCACTTTCCATCGTTCGATAGGTTGTGTGTACTTGTGCCGGGTGCGTGCGCGTGGGCGTAAGTGTCCGGCCGGATTTTCCGTCGGTTTCGTTCGGAAAAAAGGTCCGTTATGAATTTAACTATTATTTTTATTGCCCTGCATTGCCACACACACACACACGGCCTCGCTTCAACACACCCCACCAGCTTCACTGGCGCTGTTGGAGAGGGAAGGCTTATGCAAAAAAAACCCTCAACAGCCTTCATTACATAACGCCAACGCCGTTCGGCTGGTGGCGCTTCCACAAACTATTAGGCACACGGTACACATGTAGCTACATAATAAAAACCATCCCGCTTCAGTTAATTATGCCACTGCCGGGCGCTGCTCGCCCTTTTTCTATGAGTTCGGTTCGAGCGAAGCGGCGGCAGGACCGGGTGCGGCGGCCGGTGGCCCGGTACAGATTTAATGCGTGCAGCATATTTATAGCCATTGGGATGGAAATTGGTATAAATCCTTAAAATTTCCACCGACGCCTATCGCCACCACTATTGCGTCGGATGTTGATGTCCGCCCCGTTTGCGGGCGAAAAGGGGTTTTTGCGTTCGGATCGCCACCGTGCCCACCGTGCGCTTGGATTTGGCGTGAGTGATAAGGGAGCCCCGGGTCCGTGCTACACACGGGACAGAAGGGTCAGTGCCAGCACCCGGGCCCGGGGCTACCACAGTGCGAGATCGCATTAAGAGAGAAAAAAAACCCAACACAACTAGCCCCTCCAATATCACGCCGACTCGGACTCGGTGGCGGATCATCAAAAAACTGACCGAAACTTAAATGACCCGAGCCCGAACCGGGGCGGGTTAGCCTGTTGGCCGTTCCCTTGATAACGGTGCGAAATGCGAGCCCGCTTTTAATATTAATCAACCGAGCTTTTTTACGAGGCACCACCGCTCTGTTGTGCCACCACCGCCGCGTAGGCTCACAGGCCATGACAGGGACTTCTTTTTCTGCGTCCGGGGGATTCGCCGGATATTAGTTGGAAAATGGTTCCGTGTTATAGTTTTGCTATCAGCGGGCCTGTGGGTTGGCCCATCAAGCTCCAGCAATGTTTCCCATACCTCCGCCGCTAGCTACTTCAAATCGATATTTAGATGAGAAGGAAACGACACTTGGGTTTGTCTAACCGTCAGCTTCCGATCGATGAAACCGTGCCGGTGGAATTAGCTTAGCTTCGTGAGGATTACCGCACGAGATAATTTTATTCAGCCACAACATACGCAGTGCTGTGATCCAGTGTTGTTCCAAGATATTGGTTCGTGCTATTATTATTTAATTCAACAATGAATCATATCTTAAAAAACGAATCCAACAGCTTGATGTCACGAAACACAAATCACGTCATGTCCGTATGATACTTGAAGTGGATTCAAGTTTGTTTGAGTATATAAAAAACACGTAACAGGTAGTTCGAACGCTTTTAGTTTTCCACAACAACGTCGATTTAATGCTACCTAAATATTGTATAGGTAGCAAGATTTAATATACTACAAAAATGTGTAATTCTCTTAAAATGCTCCGCCAATATAATACAAACGTTAGGATGATCATCTCTCTATAGATATAGTTAAGTCAAGAAAAGCAGTAAATGGCAAGACTTGAAGTTCGTGTATCACTGAAGAAAGCAAATGTTGTGTATCATCAAGAACTTCACATTCACAGTAACGTATTGTTCTAAATGAGATTATATTAAGATATTCTTTCAAAAGTATGACAGTAACCGTATCAATTTTGTGCCGTTATAGAATGTGCGATGCCCGTCCGTCAATAAGCTTACCCTTTACAAAGAGCGTTGCCGTCACGACTCTAAAATCAGCAATTAAAACGACTCCACCCCGGGCAGCGCGCTGGCTTGCAACCGGAAAGCCGACCACTCTGTATCGAAGCTTACGTTCTTAGAAATAATTTATCTAATCACCGACACAAGAAACAGGTACCTTCGCATGCCGACCGGATGGAAGCGCCCAACCAGGCCAGGACGGGTAAAAATCGAAGATAAAACTGAGACCCCCAGCTCCTCGCCTGAACGGGCCGGTCGGGCCGGTACCGGGAGCCGAAAAGCCGGTGCCGTCTCCCACAGGCTTCTTGATTGCAATTATTCCGATGTGTGCCTTTCCGCTCCTTACATCGAAGACTATTAGTGCATTAAATTAATATCTTCCAATCAAAGATCATACGGAAGGATCTCTGGCGCTGATCCCGTGCGCCCGGGGTCGAAGGCTGCAGCGAGCGGAACCAGCCGGAACCACAGGACCAAACCTTCGGTCAGCCTTCGAGAAAAACTTATTTTTCCTTGAGCACACACACACACACGTTGGTGCCCGCGCGCGTGCATGTGTGCTTCTAACTCACCCACACGCCAGGAGCTGGCAGCGCCTCCGAAATCAAGAACGGCGCCTGGTGGGAGATAAGGGCAAGAAGCGAGCTAGTGATTCTTCTCCGAAACGCCCGGACCGGACTCTTTCGCCGGGGCCCGGGACACGCTCGGAAAAACCTCGGCCCAGTCCAAACTGACCAGTTGTTTAAACTAATTCCTATCACTTTTCGCAAGGCTTCACTCATCAAGGCACCGAGCACGGTCGGAGCAGCCGGAGCAGCCGAGGCGGCAGCAGCATCTCGTCCGGCAGCGGCAAAATATATCTCATCCCTCCCCCAGCCGCCTTTTTCGCCCGAAGGTGTGGCGGGGGGAGAGGGAGGCAAAGAAAGTGGCGTGGCCGGGGGCAGGGAGCGACGAACAAAAAGGAAGCGTGGTCATCGTCGTCGTCGTCGACGTCGTCCTGATGGGTGGTTGGGTGGCACCAGCGCCCGTTCTTAGCACCGTGCTGTGATGTGGTTTCGGAAAAGCGAGGAAAATAATAAGAAAGGACCGTACCCTTTACCGAACCGGGCCTGGCAGGGTGGTTGGGTAGTTGGGTGTTGGGTGGGGCGGGAAATCCCCTTCCCCGAGTTTGGAGAAGGGATGATGGGTATTTTTTAGGAGTGAGAAACGGTGTTCCTTTGGGTGATGTGGAAGTGGTGTGGTGTGGAGGAGGAGGCGAAGGTTCCAACTCCTTCCACTTCGTTCTCGGCAGCATCGTTCTCGGACATTCAAGGTGTACATCGCGCTCGGTGGGGTGTGCGTGTGTGTGTGTATGCGTCGTTTGCTGGTCAGTTTGCCAGCAAGAACAAGGAACCACCCACCACCCGCTCTGCAGCCTCTTTTTATCTCGAGGTACCGTCGTGGTACGTGTGCACGCTCGTAACCGAGTTTGCCTTCATTTATGTAAATTCCTGAAACTATCCGAAACCCTTTCTGCTTGGTTTGTGATTTACCTTCACTCGCACTCACTCACACCGGCGCTAGCGTCTCTCTCACTCGCGCGCGCGCGCACCCACCCTGCTGTGCACGAGAAGCTATCTTTGAGAAGCCTCACGGTGGACCGAGCAACCCATCAACCTGTCCTTCAGAGTGCTTTCTTTCAGTGCTCCGTACGATGTCCAACTCATCTCTCGCTGCTGCCCATCCAATCAACCTTACCGCAGCAAAGACTAAGGTGCGATGTGCCGGGTGCCGGCCGGGTTTGACCGGGACGACGGTGGAGTCTTCGGCCGGCGCCAGCTACTTGCATCCACAAATTCCGAACGCGCCCAGCCCGTTGATCCATTTGATCCATCTTGGTACACACCTTTTCATCCCACCGAGCAGCCGAGCAGTCGGGGGGCAGTTTGGGGACAGTCCCAAAGAGTCCCTCGCCCTAGTTCGCCTGCGAGCTCGGAAAGAAATGAGTCCCCCGTCACCCGTTCGGCGAGCCGGGCGAGCGCTGGTACCGGATTTGGAGCAGAGCCTGCAGCGTTCAAAACTCCAAAACGCAACGATCCCATCGCCTGCCCATTGCCTAACACGGACGACGACGCACTGGCGAGAGACTGTGGACCAAAACTTGGAAACCGCGTCCATACACAGCACCGTCTGCGGCCATCGGGTGGCAGCTAGGCCCGTGCCTAGAGCGTCCCAGCGGGCTTTGGCGGGGAGTCGTTTTTTGTCGCTCCGTGTCTTGCCCGTCCTTTCGGAAAGCTCCACTGCAGCTCCACGGGGCATCCAGCGGATAAAAACCCGTCCCAAACGATCGTCTTTGTCGTCCACGGGTTCCACAACCGCTCGCAAGACACTCATACACACGAGCAACGAAAACCCATTACCATTACACACGTTACATAACCCTATCTAGGGCCTCCCCTTGCACCGGGCCCAGCATTCATCCGGATCGAACCAGGACTTCATCCGTTCCAGGGTGAGTTTAGGGTTTTTGTTTAACAAAATATCCCCGGAACACACCTTGCGCTGTGGAGAAGGAGGACGGATCCTGCCGCTAGTCGCACACGAGTCCCGCACGATAATACCTCCGCTCTAATGCTTTTCTCATTCTTTCCCGCCAACGCGCGCCCGTAGGTGGAGATGGATGTAAGACGCAACGTCCAGTCCAGGCACCGTTGTCCGAGCGCGCACGGAACGTCGAGTCCACCTAAAAACGCTCCCTCCCATACGGCGATGGGTACCGGGACCGGTCGTCTTCGCCAACTCTAAACTCTCCCACTCCCAAACCCTTATCCGGGCACGGTTCCACCTGGGGAACGGGACCAGGACCGGCAGTATCAACAAGCGCAAGGCTCTTATCGTATGTGTGTGTGTGTGTGTGTGCTGGGATTTCTCTGTTTTATTTAATGCTTCCTCCCCTGCTGGATACACTCCGGGCCGGATCTTCCACCGGAGTCGGGGGATCATTCTTCTGCAAAACCCTTCATTTGGTCCCTCGTGGTCAAGCAAATGAGAAGAATTTTGCACCGAAACCGATCCCGAACCGAGGTCCAATCTTACTGACCGGATGCGCTGACGCTACGGGGAGGATGTCGGCATGGTGAGGATGGAAGAAATTAGCTGCCCTAATGCTCTCTCACTCACTGGACTGGTGGACGTGAACGGTGGCCCAAGGAAAGATCCCGGATCTGCCGTCGTTCCTAATTTCGCTCTTAAAAATGCGCTGGGCGCATCTGAATCGACGTGAGGAATGATTCATCCAGCCAAACTTCTCGGTGGAATGCTTTCACTCTTACCGTACACACATACACAACGGAGTACTGCGTGCAGTAACCGAATTCTAGCGGATGTAGTGAAAAATTGATGGACGTATTAGCATCTCCGCAAGTTTGGAAAGGCACTCCCAGTGCTCCAAAGATTCAATTTGCTCTTCTTAGAATTTTCAGATAACCATGTGGCCTGGAAGTTTTAACCTAGCAATTATAAAAAAGTTTTTCGGATTGAGCAAAGATTCGATCCCAGAAACTGTAGTGTGGAAAGTTCTTCGTTTGATGATTACCATAACGATGCCGCCCTAACTATCACACGATAATTCATCTACTTAAACACATCAGCCAACGTTGTTGGTAGTACAAGATTCCCATCACACAATATTCTAATTATCCAACAACCGATCGAAGAATCTGTCGATAAATAAAAGTCCGCGTGAATACGTCGCCCCCATCTCGGACGGTAGGACGTGACAAAAACCTTCGAAAAGGTTCACCCACACCCACCGCATATATCACGCCGCCCGTTCCTTATCAAACACGCCATGCCCCACGCCAAAACGAATGAGGTTGACAGCGCGCGCACACATACACATGCGACTCCCTCCTGCGCTTAAATACATGTCATGCTGAAACAGAAGGGAAAAAACCGCTTCAAAAACACCCTCGCTCAGGGCCGCCCGCGCCCATGCCGGGTGCTCAATTTAGAGCTCCACATCGGCTGCCGCTGTTGCTGCTGCTGCGAACACTTTCTTTCCCCGCGTCTTCCTCCCGGGAGGTGGTACGGGTCAGCTTCGTGCGGTCAGTGAAGATAGTCCGTCCGCCGTCCCGAAACCGTCGGCGCGTTCGTCCGCCGGTTCGCACACGGTTCAATTTCTCACACCGCCTTCCAGAACCCCGTGCGGCGTGGTGGCGGCGTTGGAAGCTGGACGCAGCACGCTGGGCAGAGTGCTCTAACAAACATCCCATACTATCCCGCACCGTGTGCCGTCGCCGTCGTGCCATCGCACAGCATTTGCTTTCCGAAAACCTATCCGGTCCACCCACACGCAACCACTCCACCTCGCTGTTCTAGCGCCTTCTGAGAGTGAGTGAGAAAGATAGAGAGAAAGAGAGAGAGAGAAAGGGTGGGCGCAGCAGGGAGGTGGTCATCTTCCCGCTCTTATGTATATTTATTTTATCCTTTTCTAAAAAGCGAACCGGACCTGTGTATACTACCTTATTCTTCTCCTTTCGCCGGACGGTACCGTGCCGGACACATCTTTGCGCACACAAGGCCCACCGCCATTTTGCAACCGCTTCCTCCCCGAGCCCCAGCCGGCAGCGTCCACCTCAGCGCAACCCTCACACGGCACGCACACAAGAAACACATCTCGAGTTTCCCGGCACTTCTTTCCCGGTCCCGGTGCCTCCCGTCCGAAGCGAAGCTGGAAAACTAAAACGATGGAGACGATGGCGGTGGCCATGCTGCTGATGATGATGATGATGATGATGATGGTGCTGATGTTGATCCTTCGAACTTCGAAAAACGGATACACTGGGGCGGCTGGTCGGTGCCACGGTATTGCCAGGCACGAATGAGAAAGGTTTCGCCGCTGCCTCCTTGGAGATCGTTCCGCACACATACAGCAGCACACGCAGAGTCGTACGTAAACTCGACAGCGGGAGAGTCCGGTACCCATTCCACCTGCTGACGTTCCAAACTGCCCAAAACTCTATCCCGCACTGGACCACCTCGCCAGCACCGTTCCTCCCACTCCGGCAGGACATACTCGCGGGTATACAATTTTCGAGCGAAAGGAGCATCGAGCCGAGCGAGTCGCGCACACGTACACCCATCCCACCCAACAGCCCACCGTCACCGTAAGACGACTCGTGAGGTGCGGTCTCTTGCCTGCGAAAGACCGATGTCCCGTGTCCCGTATCCCTCGGTCCTATGACGGACTGACCGAAACGACCGGACCGGACTCGGTGGGCGCTGACCGAGCGACCTTCTTTTCCTCGAATCCTGCCCGACGCTGGCCGGGTCCAACGCTCGCAGCGGAGTTGGGTGGGGTGGTCAGCGTCAGGCATATCCGCACGAGCGTTTTGCTGCACAAGGCGCTTCTCGCTGGTCAGCTTGCTCAGCATCGACCCTTGCTGATGACGACGACTACGACGACGACGACGATGGAGCATGCCTTATACTTATATCTTCGCATGCAGAATCGGGAACGTGCACGCCACCGGACTGGACCGTTCCACTTTGGCATCAGAAATTCAAACTCTACTCTACTCCAAGCCCCACCCCCACGCGTTATCCTTCTCGAGCGAATCCTTTCTTGACCGTTACCGGTTTGGTGCATGCAAAAGACGAAGGAACCCCACCGACGTCGTGCTGCCGCTGGCAACCATAGCAACATCATCAGCAGAACCCGGCCCACCCCCCGGTTCGGTCGCTTTTTCCGACCTTTTCCGTGCTTTCTTCAGCGGCCTGCCCGCCCGTCCACCTTCGCCCGCGTTGGCTTAGCAATCGCGCGCGCCCGAACAGCGAACTTCCCATCCGCTCCGGAAATCTGCACACCGCAAGCGGGAGCAGCAGTGTGAGCGCCTGCTGCTGCTGCTGCTGACCAGCACTGCCGGAATGGTGCCACTTTCTTCTGCTGCTGCCACGATAAAGAAAGGGGGGCGGGGGTGACTTCGACTGGACCCCGGGTCTTCGCATGCTCCGATGGCCGGCGCGTTTCTAATCAGGCCTACGATGCCGGGGCGGCCATCTTGCGATGACCAACAACGGCAACGGTCTCGTTAGGACCGGATCCTGTCGTAGCGAGTTTCGCTGCCCCACTCAGCCCCCCTTCCCCCTCCCACGCCACTCGACAACAAGATGGCGTCGGAGATGGCGAGCACCACACACACTGACCAGAAGACATTTCTCAAACATACACGTGGTACGTAGTCGCCGCGCAACGCCGCGTGCCAGTTGGGGTGAGGTTTTGGGGAGTTTCAATTACTGTCCGTGAATCGAGCGGGCCTTTGGGTGGTGGTGGTGGTGACGGTGGTGCGGTCTATCCATTCGGGCTTTGTCCACCGTCGCAGCAGTTCGCGGACGTGCTTAGGAGCGCTAGTCGCCAGAGAGCAGCTCAGGGCAGGGGATAATTTCGCGTCATATTCTTGCCGTGGCGCCATGCAATAGCGCCGCGAGTGTACGAACCGCTTGCAGATGGCATCAGCTCGGGCTAAGAGGCGGGTAATCGTTTGCCGGATGACGCAAAGCCACACGCGGAGTGGTGGTTTATTTGCCGAAGCGCGAAACACAACATCGACCAAGCTGGCACTGAGAGCACAGGCAAGAGCTTGACTTATTGGATTCGTGTGTTTGCAAGGATGTGGCGTTCAAAATTCAATTACAATGTTGTAATATAAATACCGTATTTTAATGCTTAAAACGCATAATAAGACTCGGCATTGATTAAAAGTATTCTTAACCCAAAGAATCTCTGGAATCTCTGGACAGTGTCCTGATTCAAACATCGTGCTCCACGTTTCACAGCTCAATAGCAGCACATGCAGTGTCATGCGACGTTGATTATTTTAGAACGCCGACCAATACGCTGCCACCGCCGCTTTGATGATCCTTATCGAAGTCATCGTCGCTTTTAGCGCTTGCAACATGCAAATGACCACTTTCAGCGCTGCAAACTGCACACTGCCCACGGTGACGGTGGCGTTGCTGTTGCTGCTGTCAACAGGTCCATCGGAAAATGGAAATCATAATAATCACTCTCGCTCGGCTCATCAACAAAAACAATCACCGTGCTTCCGCACCGCATCTACCAACCAGTTCCGGAGTTCCAGAGTCCGAAGGACATGGCCCAAACGTGAGTGTAAAATAATGAAAAATTCCACCTCATCACCGGGTGCAGCCGGCGCAAATACGCTGGCAAATCATTCGTCAATAGGCCGGCGCATCAAATATGAATGAAGGGGCAAGAAGTCCTCCTGATTAAACAACACCGGCGCACTGACCGGCCACCAACAACGCCACCACCACTCATAAAGGTGCGCACGGTAACGCTACGAACCGACGGAATGCCCGATGACCCATGTCGCCGCCAAACACCCCATACCATTGAAATGTGCTATCGTTTCTTGGTTGATATTTTTTGCCTCTAAAGTTTGCATTTGAATCACGGAATGTCAACAGAGGCAGAAGTATAAATTAAAAACTCGCTCCGTTTAGTGTTTTTTTTCTCTCCTCTTCTTCTTCCCTTTCTTCAACATCATTACGTTGGCCACTCCAGCACACGGCGGAATGTGCATCGCCACCGTGCCGTGTTTGTCCTGCCGACTATCTAGATACGGCCCGTTGCCTTCAGGGAGCGCCACCGTCAAAGATATCCGGCTCAGAAATTCAGGACATCTGGCCACCGCCATCAGGATCGCCGAAAGGTGTCTCATTTGTCGCAGATGTAAGCTTTTGCTGTGTGTGTGTGTGTGTTTTTTTTTTGCTTTGTTTTCTCACTCTCCAACCATCGAAGCGCTGGAGGTAGAGATTTGCTGTGCGAGATATTGGGCGAGGAAAATGCGCGTGATATACTACCGCCACTGTGCAAGCAGTTGATGATGCATCCAGCAATCAGCGCAAGCCTTCCCTTATCACCGCAAACACAGCATCGCATGGCTGCCCGAACGAAGAAGAGGAGGAAAAATACTCCCGGAGCGAATACTCCAGGCGCAGCGCAAGGTCCGCGAACTTTCAAGGCGCGTCCAGTGCGAAGGAGAAGCCGCCTTCACGACAGATTAGTTTCGTCCGTTATCGGATGACGGTGCCGGCGCGGCACGAATCGTCTGCAGCAGTCCTCCCACTGCACTGTACACACCGTCCAAGGACAGTGAAGGGAGCAGCGCAGGAAAGGAGCTAAACTAAACCGTACACTTTCTCCTTTGCCGATGCGTTTCGCGCTATCGTCCGTTATCGGGCGCGAAACAGCGACAGCTTCTCCCCCACATCAGCAAACGACGCGCGTTCGGTCCCTTCCTGTCCGTGCATTTCTGCAGCTACTTTGTCTGCTTGCGCTTGCGGTTCTCGCTTAAGCGACCACTAAATTACCAAACGATTTGTCCATCGCCAGAGATCGTTTAAGGAATTCATTTGGGTATTCTGTTGGGAAAGATGTGAAGCGCGTGAGGAATGTCTTCTGCTATCAGGAAGGCTGCTCGTGCGAAGTTATTCATACCAAAATTTGTAACGAAGGTCCAATGATAAAAATTGTGCTTGCTGCATAACTCATTTTTTAGATATTGTTGACAGACTGACTTGATTTTGTTTGTTCTAGCATCTCCAGCGCAGATTCAAAACAAGCTCCTAATGAAAAAAGTTTTTTTTGTCAGGATTCGAGACACATTACCCAATGCCCATTGATTTGTTGTTAATGATCAAGTTAAAAACATCATATGAGATCTTTGAGAGCCTTCCAAATTGGCTAGGCGAAAAATTGTTACTTCAATCGATTGAACCTGAACAAATTTTGGTAGAATTCCAAGAAACAAACCCCTCGATGCAACAGTGCATCAAGCTAGAAATAAACAACTCAACGACGTAATCCCATTCATAAACTTGGTTAGCCCGAAATGTACTCAATCCACATAAACACGGCATTCAACGGCATTCAATGTGTCGTACTTCCACCGGCAAGCGAACCGGCAACGAAGAGCAGTGATGTAAAGATAAATAAACCCCACCAAATCCGGTGTTTCACAAACCTGTTACTACTGTAAGCGGCACTGGGCAATAAATTATCCATCAGCTGACTTGTCGTCAGTGTTCCGGCAAAAGTTCTTACACGAGCGAATCGTAAGGACAGGCAGCATTCACGGCAGCGGGCCCTCGCCAGTCCAAATGCACCATCGTTTTCACTTTCATTGCCATTTGATCGCCTCCCTCCTCCCCAAAGCAAAGCGAAGCGAGATAGCATAATTCCAGTAAAAGAAACGCATAAAAAATCGACTCCTTAGCTGAAACGTGGCGTGGAGTGTAGGAGAAACTTCTTTTCTCGCCCGTACGCCGCAAGGAATGGGGTCGTCGCCGTCGCCGTCGTCGTCGCAGACAAACACTGGCTGTGCCGAGGCGTACGCTCGCCTTATCTCCGCTGCGTCGGCCGCCTGCCCTTGGTGGTGCGGTTGGCTGGTGATAAAAGAAAAGAAATGCCACAACACACAAAACCACCTGCAACCACCAGTCCAACCGCCCGCCTTGCGTCTTGGCGAACCGACGGGCGGATCTGCTCTCCATTCGCAAGGTTCCGCTGTCTCAGGTTCTCATCCTTTGAGAATGGAACCAAACTTCGCTCCCACCTCCCCCGGTTCCTATGTTTCAGTGTGCTTTACGAGCGTAAGAAATCGACACAGTGGAAGATGGTCACAAGAAGAAGCCACACATACACTCGGCAGGAAAGGAACTCTACATCTCCACCGTCCTGTGTGTAAGTGTGGGTCTGTGTGTGTGTGTGTGTGTTTATAATATACATAGCGAATGTATTTTAGAAACTGACCTATCCTAAACGCTTTCCTGTTGCGGATGCTGCAGGCAGCACCATCGTCTTCGAGAAGTTGGGCGTCTCGAAGAAAACGGGCAGGGCGAACAGAGCAGGGCCCCAGCCAATCTTTGCAAATAAACTCTATAATAACATAATAATAAAAGCAACACCGGACGGATGGAAGGAGAGGACAACCCCGGGGGAAGAGCCGAGCGCCGGGAGGAAGTTGTGGCAGAAATAAAAGCCAAAGACCCTCGCCTCGCCTTGCCGGTGGAATGAAGACGAAAGCGCAACCGAGAGCCACAAAAAAGGAAATAAAATACAACTGAACCCACTCGCCCTGGCTCGCACCACCCTCCCCGAATGTCATGTCGGAGCGAAATCCGAAAAGAGTAAAACAGCTCAATAAAAGAGTCGTTCCGGGTTAGGGGGGGCGGCGAAGACGGAGAAGACGATATGCCGTTGTGCGAGAAGAAGCAGCGAATATAAGCGTCCACCCGCCCCTCGTTACAATCGCCAGGATAAGAAAAGACCGAAGCGAGATGAATGGACCGCGCGTTGCCACCGCTCGGCCAGATGACTAAGACAAACTGCCATAAGAAACGGGAGACGTGAGTCCGGAACGCTTTACGGTGGCGCTCCGCCGGCCAATCCGCCGGCAAGACGTAGGATGAATAAACAAATAAAAATATACTCCCGAAGCGGGAACGGACGGAAGCGTACCGGAGCGGACAAACCGGAGAAACCCCCGTAAAACTTAAGTCACTTTGCCGGTCAATGTCAACGGGCGTGGGACGACACGGCACGGAAGCTAGAACCAAAAGGTGGGGCTATTTTTATTTCTGTTTGCAAATGCGTTGCTGTGTCCTGTTCCGTTCGGGGGTTTTCTTGCCACTGCGTGATCGATGATGGTTTTCGGCCTTGCTAGCTTTGGTGAGTGGCTCGGAGACGTAAAAGTGGACAGGCAAACTTTTCAAGCGTCTTCGGACGAGATCCTTAGTCCTTTAATTGATTTGATTTGATTAGAGCAACACTCACACAAGAAACAGCTTACCGGAACCGTTTTCCGGAGGTGCCACAGCGGTTCCCTTTCGAGCCAACGTGCACACACACACACATGCCTGCAGGCAATCGAAAACAACATAAAAGAATATTTCCCTCGCCTGCTGCCAAACGCACGTGCCCCCCAAACGGAAGACGCCCGACGGCACGACGGAACAGAGGATGGGGAACATAATAATAAAAATTTATGCTGTATCAACATTCCAAGACGCCGGTAGAATGAAGTCAGCTGCCCTCTTTTACGACTTCTCTGTGTGTTTGTGTGTGTGTGTGCCGCTCTCGCTCTCCGCCCGACGTCCGATGCAACAAGTGGCATCGCCACACAGGCAGCAGAGCCGAAGAAAATGGCCCAAGACACGCTCCGGCGGCAGCTAATGTGGGAACGATTCTTGGATCATAATTAATCGCATTTCGGGCTATTATTACTTGGTGCTTCTGTGTGTACGCCGAGCCACTTCCGAGCGCAATTCGTCACCTCCAACGAGTGTAGAGGTGGAGTGTCGAAGGAAACAGCTTGAGCGTCGTTTAAGAACGTATAGGAATTGTTGGAAAAAATGCATAAAATATCCCTAGAACCCGGAGCGAGTTTAAAATGAAATAGTACTTGAGTTCAGATATACCCAGTGGGTGGAAAAAAACACAATCGCGCACTTTCTCCGCGACCGGGCGAGCACGCCCCCCGAAACTGCCCAAATCGAGGATGCCAAACAAAAACTCTCAAACCCTTCCCCGGCAGCGAAATCGAATCATTTAATTAAGTCACGTTAGTGTCCGTCAGTGTCCGATCGCGCAGCACAGCCCGTGCAGCCTGTTGCAGCGCCGGATGCAGTTTCGCAGTCGCTCGAATCGAACATTTGCCCAACGCTTCGATTAAACGCTGCGGAATGTATGCTGTGCATCAAAACGGCCGAAACAACGTGCATGCAACAGCCGACGGGCGCGGGTTTACGATACGGTGCGACCAAATGCACCCGATGCACCCTTTCTGGCCGGCCGAATCAAGCTGACATGACAGATGCACGTCCCGACCGTCGCCGAGGGAGTGCTAATTATGACAGAAAGCGGCAAAAAGGATTTTTTTCTCTCTCTGTTGTTGTTATTTGGTCGGCTCTCTGCGTGTGTGTATGTGTGTGTGTCCGCCGATGTTCGATGCAGTTGAGCTACGCAGCGTACAGGAAAAAAAAGGTGTATTCGAAATTCGAACACAGTTCCGGTCGGTGCTAGGACTCTCTCTCACGCACACACATATAGGACGCTTAGAAAAAGCCAGCAAAGGATATGTGTTTGATCGACGCTACAACAAAGAGCAAGCGTAATGGGTTTACTCCAGGGACGCCGGACGCGGGTGGAAGCATTAGGAGGAGTGCGTTTAATGTTGTCCCGTTTCGTCCCTTTCTCGAAAAGCGCCGCATCTGACCTGCAGCGATATGATTTTTTTCCCCGATCAATCTTCATATGAACGTACAGTGTGTGTGTGTGTGTGTGGTTGTGTTTTTTTCACTCTCTCATGCCAGCCGAATGAGATGGATTAGGTTTTTTTTGCTGTCTTGTTACCATCACCTCTACCACCAGCCTGGTAGGATTTTTTGATTAAAAAAAGGACATTTGCTTGACCAAATGCGTGTGGTGTCCCGTACCGACCGCCCCGACCGGAAGTGCCGCCCGCCGTCTCTGGGGTTCGTAATTGACTAATTGAAAATTATCGAAGCCGCTTAATCTCCTGACTATTCGCGTCAATTACCACCCCCGAGTGGAGACGGGCGGGTATTGGGCCGGCCGGTTGGTTGACCGAACGCCGTCAGGTGGGAATCATTAGCGGCCGGAGCATTAGTTGTTTAGAACCGATCGTTTAAAAGTTTAGACGCGGCCATAGGGATAATTATCGATTCGAATTTGAATGATAAATTCTCGACGCGTGCTATTTTGAAATAGAGACACTTTTTTTAATAACACATGGTTTGATTATGCTTATAAGAAAAATAAAAATTAAAAAAAATACTAAATTCTACATCACATGTTGCTATGTTCAATAATTTTACACAATTGTTCAAAATAAAAAAAAAATATTGAAAGGAACATCAAGCGCATACTTGAAAAAACGCTGTTGCTTTTCTCGTAGCACTGTTTATCTAAAGTATTGCAAATAAGCTGCATCCGTCACGCCGGATTATCAGCTCGAGCGCAAACGGTTCGATGCACATACAAAAAATCCTTCACTCAAAACAGGACGAGAATCTAATTATTAGCGAAAACGAGAGCCCACGAACCAAGAGAACGAAACAAGCGTTTTTTCCGCTACAAGCGATTAAAGCTTCGAGGTTTTGGCGCGCGGATTTCCAGGTAAAGCCCGCACTGGCTCATCCTTTTCCTCCCGCCAACACCGAGACACCGCCACAAAGAGCCGGCTGCTCACGACCGCCACAGCAGGTTTAAGTGGCGAAAACCTTCACTCTTCGGTGCGTTCAGGTACGAAAGCTAGGGCGGCCGAAGAGCACAGCAAAGCGCAGCCGGGAATGCAACCGGAAGGCAGACGGTCCCGTGGAAAAAGGACATCGAAAAGAAGCACGGCGTGCCCTGGGTGCCCGGGGTCCTTCCTCGAGGGGCAAAAAAGGTCGCGCATTCGCTGCAATGGGTGTGTGAAATATCGCTAAAATTATGCCGCACCCGAACCGTCGGCCGGGCGGCCCCTCGCGGCAGGAAAGAGACACACACCGGGGCTCGATGGTATCGAGTTTCCGAAGACGCTCTGCTCTTTCCACTCTCCCATCCGAGGAAGCCTTTCAAAAGCGCGCGGATGTAAGCCCGGCCCGGTTGGACGGCGATTGGTCGCGTATCGATCCTTTCTGCTTGCCCTGGTCCCGCCAATTGCCCACCGAAAAGGACTCTTGGGCTCAGGTTCGCCGCCACCCCGGGGATTTCAAGGCGCAAGACGGCGAAACGCATGCGACGAAAGCGATTTCGGGGGTCTGGCGATGCAATTCCCAGAAGTTCGGCGTATCCTGCGCGCTCTCTCTCTCTCTCTCGCTCGCTCCGGTCTCTCACTCACACCTCGCCCGCGGTGCAGTGCCGCAATGCACTTTTATGGCCACCAACACCACCCGTGTGGTGTGAGCAAAAGCAATGTCACGTCCCTCGCACCGGGAGACGAAGAACTGCACCAGGTAAGGTTCTGCGCACGGCCCGGGGTAGACAATGCCGTGCGGCCGTGCAGGCAGGCCAACGGGACGACCACCACCCGAAGGACGAACGCAAGAGGAAGGGACCGAACATTTCGCAGACTCACGGCGCGGCACCGGCCTATTAACACCCGCGCGCTTAGGTCGACGGGGGGAACAACAGAGGAAAGAAAAAAACCACCTCGGACCTAATCGCGAACAGGGTTGGGTATGTGGGCTCCGTGGGACGATTCCCGCCGGCTATTGGAAACGGCACGTACGGGAGAGAAAACAAACACCCCGCCAGCAGGGCGATGAAACAGGATGGCACCACCGAATCGCGCGGTTCGCTCGCGCTGACGGGGCAAATTTTTCCTCATTTTGGCTCGACAAAAACAGCCCGCCTGGAGGAGGAGGAGCGTTGGCCTTCGCTGGAGGACTTACTTCCCGTGGCGGGTGGTGGCGAGAGCTCTGCGGCACGGTTACCTGCCCGGATGGGATGGCGGACGACGCGCACGCAGATGCAAAGAGGATACGCGTTGCCGTTTTCTCCGGGTGCCAAAGTGTCGGTTGTAAATTTCAGTTGATTTTGAAGCATATATGGCTGCTTTGAATGGAACGCAGGAAAGTTCGCCATAAAGCACTGTGTTGTATAATATCCAACATACTCTGTAGATGCATATTCATTCGTGCTTATTTGCTTATGCGATGAGAGCCAAGTCTTCATAGGTCACTACACCAACGAAGAAAAAAGCTATACTTGATGTTTTATCATAGTGACAAGATACATCTGATCTCAAGCCTATGTGATACATTAAAATATCAGGATATTTGAAATGAAAATTAAACAGACTAAATTTATTTTCTATGATCATAAATTCAGTTGTGTAATTGACATATGTTCCTTGCAAGATCTCGTATATTATTTCTGATTTTTCAGTTATTTTGGCTATTACAAATTTCTCGATTTATCTTTTTTTTCAAAGCATCGAGCCAAAGAGCTAAAAAAATGGAGACTACAGGTGACTAGATCACTTACTAATAATGAATACAATATTGGTCATAAGTGTGCATTTCATGTTTGTATAGAATGTTCTATGAAATGATGGTTTGCAAATGAAGTAATTATTTAAATTTGAGGAACTCAGATACACCCAATCCAAATGAATTATAAACCATCATTCACACCATTCAAACCAAAGGAAACGGTTTCGGGAAATGAAATAAAATATGCCCTAATTAGACGCTGGAGCAAACAGCTTCTCCGCATCGACATCTATTGGTCAAACTGAGTGTCGAAACCTAGCTGGAACAGAAGCACGAAGCATCGTCCTGCCGTGTTTGCACATTCTCAGTATTCGCCCCTCTTATATACTCGCGCCCTCCTCCAGAAATACGGCCAAATCGGGCGAATTCGACACAGCACCCCTAAAAGCAACGGTCATCAATATTCCGTGGCCCGCCAGCGTACGCACATCATCCCCTGGGCGCGCCGTGGCGTTTATCGCGAAGGGACGCACTAGGAAAATACCTTCCGGCATTAAAACCGACTGTCCGATTTCTTCGCCGTCCCAAGACACGCAAGCACGCAGGCAAGAAAAAATGGCAAGAAAATAGGAAACCGAACGTGACAGTAAATGTGTCCGCGCCTGAATCGCCCGTCCGTCGCAATGGGGTGAAGCGTACTTCTTCTTTCTCTTCCTCTTGTCGTCTTCAATCGCGGAAACGGGTAGGCCTTGGGCGAACGTACGAGCCTTTTCGAGCAGCCCAAGCTGGACCAGCTTTTTGCACGTAGTTCTTATCCCGTGAAGATTGTTTTTTTTTTCTTCTAATATTTCTCCAATAGAGAGAGAGGCATTCACAAGGACGACGGACAACGGTCCGCAATCGAATGTCGCGTGGCATTTCCAATACATAAATTTATCCTTTTAGTTTTGCTTTTGCCGAAATGTTTCCGATGGAGAGCTCCACCCGATTTGGTTCACCCGCGAGCCAAAAGGTCCCATGAACGGTAAAACACAGCCAAGTGGGAGCTTTCTAAGCGTTCCTCCACCATGACACACACACATACATACACATCAGTTCTCTCGCTCGAGGCTAAGGAAACTCATAAACTGCAAGTCTGCCGCCAAGTCAGTTTGCTAACCATTTTTTTCTATTTTGTTTTTTAATTTTTCACAAGTTCCACTCAACTCTTCTGCGGCACCACCATCCTTTTTTTGTCTTTTCTTGTATGTGTGTAAGTGTTTGTCTCACGAAAAATCCAACGTTGTCCCCCTTTCAGCGAAAAAGCGCGTACGTGTGTCGCTTCGCGTTCATCGTCAACCAAGTAATATTAAGAGAGAAAAAAACCCAAAATCCTTACGCCTCTTCTCTACTTCAAGTAGTTCGCCTTTCGTGGAGGGAAAAAATCCTTGCCAGGACGGAATGGCGGGGTGAAATGTTTGCCGCACAACAGTCAACCCCGGGTCGCTGCTGCACGGGACCCACCGAGTCGGACGGCCCAAAATTCAGGCATGAACCAACGTCCTTCGGTCAGGGATGGTTCTTGTGCCTGCAGGGCACGTAAACCATGCCACAGAATCGACCGAACGGGGCCCGAACAGAATGGATAGAGGAAGGACGCAGAGGAAAACAAAAAAGGATATGCTGGCTGGCCGCCTGTCGCGAAAAATTTTCCATCCCACGCCCACCAACACCACCATCACCACCATCAGACGCCGCACCGTTGTGTCGTCATTTTCTAAATTTGTACAGCCCCGGTTGTTATCCTGACTCTGCCGAAACGCAGCCTACGTCGGATTTTTTTTTTTTGTTGTTCTTCCGTGCTTTGCACTCCTTCCTCGTTTACCGACCAGTGGAACCTTTTTCTTCGCTTTATCTTCATCGCCGCTTTCGCGTTCGCGCTCGTCCTTTAATCACTGCACCCGGTGATGGTGAGCACTGTCTCAGGAGGACGGTCTTCCGTTTCGCGAAATCTTTCTCGCATGCATGCATGTGTGTGTGTGTGTGTGTTTGGGCTTCTTTTTTCCGTCATGTAGCACACACAAAGCGCTTCTGGGGGAATCTTCGACGAAGCGAGCGGATTTTGCGGCCGTTGACCAGCGGGACGGATGGAAAGGTGTCGTCCTTAAATCGCTTTAAAAGCATGCGGGCACGTCAAATATCGGTGCGATGGCAGAACGCGCGTGAGAGTGTGAGTGTATGTTAGGGCCACGTTAGTTCTCACAACGCCCCTCGCGCTCATCCGTGTGTTCTCTATTCTGCAAAGACAACCCATCCACCGGACAGAATCCTGTTGTCCGGTTTTTTGCTCATATCGGCTTTCTCTTCGCGATTGACATACATCCTCTTTCGTTTGAAACACTTTCTAAAGCGTCCTTTCTTTTTCCCCGTAGTGTCCTGTTCGCTTTAGCGTCGCATTTAGCGATTCCACCGCGAACGCAAACCCTCCCGTAGTGCGATTTTCTTTTCTTGCTGCGGCATCGATAGATTTACGGCCACCAATTTGTCCCTCCGGTGTGTTTCGTGCTCACATTCGTAACGCGAACATAGAGAAACTTAACTCCACGCACATACACACGCGCGGACCAATATTGTCCACTCAACATTTGCTTTCTTACCCACGGGAATTGGTTCATTAATCCGCTCAAGAATCGGCGCTGTGTTGCACGTGCAGTTTTGCGAAGGAATAAGGCACGAGATGGGCGAAAAAGGCCTAAACTCCCTCCCCTCTAATGGGAAGGGCATCTATCCTCACGCGAATTTGTCACATGAACGCGTGATGGTTTCGTAAAGCGTATGTTTGGTATTTAACGGTGGATTTTTTCCTTATGTTAAGGATGATACAGAGAATGGCATGCTTTTGTTCTGTTTCAGTTAATATTATATACCAATATACCAATGATAATGGCACACACGGAAGTAAGGAGGAAAAATTTAGTATCAATTTGAATTACTTTATTTTTAAATAAAACTGTCCTCAATCGAAATGTATCCATTCTATCCAATCGAACACTGCAAAGAAAGATGAGAAAGCATTTTATATCCCAGCTGATGAGACATGCCGAGGGATCTTTCCCCTCGAAAGAAATTAGTTTCATTCGTTCAAACAAATGTCCCTCCGTGTCATCGTCCTGCTGAGATTACATTTTCGTCTCATACGAAAGTTTACTGTCCAAATTTCGGTTAAAAAGTCCCAATTTCTCATCTTTTCAGGGGGAACATACATCACCTCTGCTGAACTGCGGATCGTCTCGGGATGCAACCAATTGCAAAAACAAAATCGCGCACCGTGCGTGTCCCGACGCAGGGCCACTGTGATATAATCGAATCTTCTTTGTTTCGAAAGAAGCTCCGAACGGACGCACTCGGTAGGCTTGCACTGGAAGATCGAACTCTGCACGGCACAAGGAAATTTGCTCCGGCAAGTATGCGAGAAATGCTTCAACATACGCCGGCGACCCAAAGTGAAGGTTGTTAGAGCAACGCACCGAGCTAAAAAAAAAAGCAAACTGCTCACAGCATGAAAGCAAAACCCGTCCACTCGACGTCAGGTCCAGCGCGGTGCGCGTTCCCTGCAGCGGGACAGAGAGCGAGCGAGATGGCGTAATGGAGGGGCCCACTTTTCCCACACGGCACGATTCGAGGAGGTGGCCAGGATTAAATGCAGCAAAGAAAGCAGCGTATATAAAACGAGCGAGGTCGCAGCAGCACCAGCATCAGCCTGAGCCACTGATACTGACCGGCGCATCGTTCGAAGGATGCGAAAGAAAAGATGCTCAGCGTCGTCGTCTCACACCCTTTGCCAGCGGGTAAAGGATATGCAGAGCGATCCCGGGTGCGTGCATATCTGTGTGTGTGTGTGGGTTTGCGTATGTACATATCGAACCTGCCTGCCTAGCAACGGGCTGGCCCCATATTCTTACAATCCTTCCACCGACCCTAACCGCCCACACGAGTGGGAGCCGCTGGAGGTGGCTGAACCGTCGCTGGACGATGCCGTATGCTAATATCTTTCTCGTACGGGACGAATTGGACGAGCGAGCTTGCCACGGCTACGATGGCGACGATGACCACGGCGACGACGACGACGACGACGACTGCGACGATGGCTGATGTACATGTTCTTGCTTTTTTTTGTTTTTGTCCAAACTCCCAAACCCGACCCGATTTGAAC
Source organism: Anopheles dirus (assembly GCA_000349145.1). Taxonomy (NCBI): domain Eukaryota; kingdom Metazoa; phylum Arthropoda; class Insecta; order Diptera; family Culicidae; genus Anopheles; species Anopheles dirus. The sequence goes on from KB672979.1 coordinate 4,323,356, forward strand.
CATGAGCCCGGGCTACATCGATCCAAGATGAATGGGTTCCCGCCGGGCCGGTCGTTCTTTCTGGCCAGAATGCAAAAGATGATAGCACCGGAGCACTCGACCACCCACTCCACACCCAACTCACACCCACGCTCGCACGCTGCAAGAAGCGGAAGTTGGGCGGTGATTTGAGCTGGTCAGCAAGCGAGGAACCTGTCGATTGTGGGGAACGTGGAGTAAGTCCAATTCTAGTGCCGTACTCTACATCAAAACTAGAGGTGTGCACCGTGTCAATTCAGTCGCAGAAAACTCTCGCTCAAAGTTTGTAACGAACGACACCGAACGTCAATGGAGCATTAACAATCTCCAGAGATATTACGGATTCATCGCCAAAGGGTTGTCCACGGTCTGCATCCGCATCCTGCCCATCCGCACCCCGTCCAATCGGAACACACAAACCCAGTGGTGCAACGTGAGCTCCCTAAGCCGGAAATGATAGCCACTGAACTGGGCACCAACCTGGGGCACCGAAAACATAAATCCTGCAGCTGTAACCAAAAGAGATCCGACGACGTTCTATCTCCGTTGCCGTGAGTTAGGATGCTGCAACGCAGCGCTCAAGAAGAATGGATCCACAATATCTTCGCCATCCTCGCAGTGGCCTGTCGCAGTTGTCGTTGCTGCAAATCCTGCCTTCCTGGAACGGAGCTGAGATTGAACCACACCGGACCAGTGCGGGCAAAGCTACGCCGACACAGATCAGCAGGTTCCGTACATCGGAAGGTTCTACCCGGAAGTCGGTGAAATAGCTACCGCATCTACGCATCCCACACCCCCCAAAATGCATCTCGGGAAATGGGTGCTCAGGCTGGGCGGGCGGGAGGAACGTTAGGCTCACGGTCGGGGAAGAAAATCGGCAAGACGGAAGCACATCGCCATCTCAGCAAATGCAGCACACAGCAACGAAAATGAAGAGCGAAGTAAGAAAAAAACAACACCACCGAGTGCTTGCACAACAGTACGCACACCCTGCAAACACGCACGACGATATCGCGCAATGGCTATGTACACGGAACCTCTCAACCGCTCGAAAGGAAAGCGAGTGGGTTAAAAGATGGTAAATAAGCTCGGCCCGTGCGTTAGGAGGGTGTCGCTCTGGGACGTCGTCTCGGACTTCTAGAAGGGAACGTCGGGACGGCATAAAAAACGTACACACACACACACGCGCGCGCACATGTGCAACCTTCACGGAGGCGTTCGGTTGGGCAGCAGAGGACCAGGCTCGAGATGTCAAGTCACCGGTCCAAGATTGAGATCCCAGTTTGCGTACATACCCACGTACGCACACCGCGTACGGACACACATGCAAACGGCACGTGTGCACAAGCACGAAACGCAATATTTAAAATGAGTTTGCCACCCTGCACTGCCGTCGCCCCGTCATTTCCTGTCCCCGTGATACGGTGTGCGTGTGTGCGAGATGGCATTTCGAAAATCTATAATCTCTGTTCCCGAGCACGGTTGGCGGAGCGGGACCGAGACGAGCGAGGAATCGGTGGGGGGTAAGGGAGAGAAGGATATGAATGTCCTGCTGCAGGACATTCGAGGACATCGTGCACTGGCCGTGCACTGGTTAGGCAGTCGCCAAGAAAAGGTTCCTTTTTCTCCGCCCATCTCTTTCTAAACGGTGTGTGCGTGTGTGTATGTATATGTGTTCACCTCATGCTCAAAAGTGCGGAAATTTTCGCGCGCGTCTAACTCATTCACTCGCCCGGTACCTGTCTCTCTCGCACGCTCATTTTTCTCGTCCCTAAAAATCTGCCCCCCTCACACCGCAATATACACCCTTTCCGTGGTCCGTGCGGAGGGGCGAGAGCGTGGACGTGGGTGGGAAATAGCTGAAGCACCTGCCGCGCGTTCGGCGCTGGCATAGCTTCAGGCGTTACTTAGCGTCGGCCACGAGAACACACAATTTCTCAAAAACCCAACGGTCAGCCCCGCTACGCTACGGCCCGAGCATCCCGCGCGCAAAAAGGACGACATCGACAGCCCCAAATGGATCCCATCCCATCCCACACCCACCGAAGCGCACACGGCGAGCGGCGATCGAAAAACGAACTTCACGTCCGGTGTGTGTGCCGTGCGCTCCCGAGATACTCACACAGCGGCGACGAAGAAGTCGAGCTCGAGATGGACACTACACACATCCCGCAGTCCCGGCTCCCTCCCCCCACACACACACATAGCGACCTTCCACCACCATCTAGCTGCTAGCGAGAGCAGAGTTTTCATTCTCTAAAGCCCACTCTCCCTGCCAGCGATGGCGAACGTGGTGGTCATCGTTCGCTATTTCGCCTACACACGCCACACGAGGGCATCGGACATTTCGCCAATCAAGCGACGAGCGGAACCCCGCCACACATCCGCACATAGGCTGCCCCACCCACTCTCCCAACCGCTCGCCTCAACCAACCCACTCCCCCTCGAACCAAAAAAGGACGAAACCGGCCACGAACGTTACAACTACACAAGCAAATACATTTTCTTAGCTTTACTCACTGGTCAGTGGAAAGCAGTGGTCGTATCCCGGTATCCCCATCCCCCACCCACCCAACGCTCCGCAGCACCCCTCTCTCGCCCACTTGCCAAAAATTGAGAAAAGTGAAGCAAATCTCTCGTCTCCTCCTCGCCTCACCACCCACCACCCCCCCACCCGCGTTGCTAAGTGAGTACCGTAAGGATTCCGTTCGTCGGAAAGGCATCCTGCGTCGTGGCGAGCGTAGAAGGAAAAACGCCACCGGCCAGCCAGCCGCACGGCTTCACGCAAGGAAAAAGGACGAACCGAACGGTGGACGCGTGAGGCCAGAGCGAAAACGCCTATGGTCAGCTGATGTGGACACTGCTTGCCCCGCTTACAAGTGTGCGTGTGTGTGTGTGTGTGTGCGTGTGCTCATATGTGCGAGAAAGCGAGACAACCCGAGAGAAAGAGAGTGAGCGGGACGGGATGAGACGGAAAAACTCGCGGAGTTAGCAAAGCGACCAATTTTCCTCACCACACGCTCAGTGTGGAAAATCTTTTCGCTGTATTGGTCCGCTTTTTCGAAGAAGTCGCACACGAAGTCTGGCGAGAGAGGTGGCGCGAGCGGGATGGATGTGGCACGTGTTGAGCGAGAGAGCACGCACCGCGTCTTGCACGGCCGGAAGCGGGATGGACGAAACACAGCAGCAGCAGCAACAACAAAAAATAACGAAACGAAACCAACGTGACTCGTGTCTTGGGCCGTTGTACATAGCCGTTGTCCAGCAGCCGGGTTCCGAGAGATGCTGGACTTACGCTCCCACACCACTCTGTCCCGGTCGCTGTCTCTTTCGCTCTTGGTCGTTCTTTTGCTGCTGGCAGCATATTTCGCGGCGATGGAAAGTCTTGGGAAATGCTGATGTCCGAACGGTTCGTTTGAATTCTCGCACGCAAATAGGGAACGCGTGAGTGAGGAACGTGTTAAAAATAGAGTTAATAAATTGAACCTATATTTTAACGTAATAGTCTTATGTCAACCTTTTAAATGTGCTCTTTAAGACATTTAATTGTACTCGCCACAACAAAAACTATATGCCGCGTCATTTTTAAACCCACCTCTATCTAAGATAGACACATCCAATATTTCCTTCATAGGGCGCAATTTTGCCACCTCCAAAAGAACCGCCATCGATCCGCAGCCCAAGTGGAAAGCCGAGACTTTTCGCAGCAACCCTTCCCGATACGAAGCGGCGAGAAAGGTGACCGGGCAAATCCCTCACGCCACGGAAGAAGATTTCACCCGAGGGACACTTACGTCTGTGTGTGTTTGGAAACGGGGACGGCCGGTCCGGGGAGGAAAATCGGCAAAAAATGTCCCACACCACGAGCGAATGGTGAACGAACACACGACGGCGCTAGAAATGCGCGTGGTCAGCAGCCCATCGCAAGAAGGGTGGTAATTGAAAGACGAGATAAGACAAATGGACGGACGAACGTGCGTGGCACGCGTACGCGAGCCTGTGTGTTGGTGTGTGCGTGTATGTGTGATTTTCCTCTTCGATCACGTCACGCAAGAAAATCCACCCGCTGCAGGCTCCTCGAACCCCAACGCATCAATACCATGCACACACACACACACACACGCACATCAGGGTGGAATTAATACGTAAAACTTTTCAACCGCACCGGTGGCACGATGGAGACGCACGGTCTTTTACGCGGAACGCACGTGTTCGGATGGTACGACAGGCGCAACCGAAAATGTGTCTCACACGGCTCATCCCGTGTGCGTGAGCTTCATCAATACCCGCGTCGGCCCGTGGGGTTGGCCTTCTAATCCCACCGCTCGCTCCGGCACCGTCCGTCCTTTCATCTTCCGATTACTCGCAGATCGGCGTCCACCACGCAAAAAGGCCCACCGTCGAAAAACAGCGTTCCCGGGCGCGCCTTTTAATCTTACCCCTTCTCTCGCGCAAAACACACACACACGCGCGCGCGTGCCCGGGTACGCAATCAACTCATCTCTCGCCGAAACTCCCCCCGGTGGCCATCATCCCCGGTCGAGGTACGGTCGAGTCTTGCGAGGCTGAAGTTATGCATTTACCCGCTGCCACTTCGAAGCGAGGAATGCGCAAAAGGACGCCAGCAGCACGGACGGAAGCCGGAACGCGGTGGGAAGGAAACGGTTAGGGACCTACGCATCTTTGCCCATCGCGACGCGGAAAGTGTCCGCGTACACGGGGCCGTCGGTCGCCTCGGTGAGTATGTACACGCAGAAGGATACACTCTTGCAAGAATAGTTGCGTCCCCTGTCGCCGCGTCCTTCCACAAACATGCACACAGACACACGCATAAGCTCGTATCATCATTTGAGCCCGAAGCGTACTTCCGCCCCATGTAGGGCAATGCAATTCATCCCATGCCCCGTCGCCGTCAGCGTCGTCGCGACATGAGCGCGGATGGACAGATGAATTCGTTTGGAGGCGACACACGGACGACACATGGATTGAATCCTTTATCCGTTGGGCATGGGTAGAAGAAATTGGCGAAATAGTACTTCACCATTCGGCGCAAAGTGAATATGGCTGCTGGGGAGAATGTTTTCCCAGGCCAGGTACGAATCGTCTTATTTACATGGTTGCAGTACTTCTTTCTTATATCGAATCCCACATTTTTCTTGGACAGTGTGATGAGTTATTATTATTTATATCAATTCTCCTATATTGAAATATGTCCAACAACATCAATAATAACACTGGAAACCCCTTTCTCTAAACTAATAAAGAATGTCACAACTACTGACACTGGCGAAAGGTTCCGATTTTCTTCTCGCGTGCTCCCTCCACACACGGGCTACTCTGCGTCAGGTCGGTCAGCTTTATGTCAAAGTGCAAATCGCTACCTCGCGCTCCTCTCCCTGAATAACATCCCTCCCAGCCTACCTCCCTCCCTCGCAACAAAACTCCCCCACCATCGACCGAAGAAAAGCGTACAAAAATCCTCCACCTCCGCAAGGACATCGCTCGGAGGCCCGCCGTTCGCGAGTCCGCCTCGGTGTGAGTGGTCATTTCTTCGCGCGCGCGATCCTTGCGCTTGTGTCGGTGTGTATGTGTGTGATTGTTTACGCTCTGGACGGGCTGTTGCCGCTCCCGCGTAGCCCTCACCCGGATCTTTCCAGCGGCCGAACGCATCGTCGTCGTCGTCGTCCTTTGTCTTGTGCACTCAACGCACACATGCATAAATCTCCGATCCGCGTGGACGATACCCCCTCTCTTTCGCTGGCCTCTCTCTCTCTCTCTATCTCTTAACCCTCCACACCGGCGACCACCCCACAAACAGTCGATTTTTCTCCGTTTTCTCTCTCGCAAGCCGATTCGTTTGGTCATCTCTCGTCGTCGTCGTCGTCGTCGTCGTGTCGTGTTCTCTCTCTCTCTCTCTCTCTCTCGCGCTCTTTCTGGTGCCTTCTCGGACGTCTTCAGACTTTTCTCACAAATCCTTCGACCACCCCACCTTCATCCTTCGCTTCCCCCCGTGATCCTGTCGTGCTGGCGGCGCACCAATACATCGGCAAGACCGGGCCGACCGACCGGTGTCCGCGCGAGCAGGCGAAATGACAATACAAACACCACTCTGCTGCCGCGCCGCGTTCCTCATTAGTTTGCTTCCCTCGCAAAACCGGACGCACGCCGTGCGGCTCCTTCTCCCTCTCCCGCACACCCTGCGTCCGGGAGGCTTTCTCGTCGGCATGGACATGTGCAGCGTCGTCCAGCGACGCACGGCGACACAATTGCCCGGAGGGTGATCATCTCCCTCGCCATCTAAAATGCGCGAATCACCCGCCCCTCGCCGCCTGTTCGCCCACCCCTTCACCGACCCGCGCCCTGTCCGCTATTGGAAAAACGTCAATCGACGGCGACCCCGGCATTTCCCTCGTGGGACAAAGGGCAAGGATCTACGGGAAACCGTCCGCTGGACATGGTATATGCGCGCGCGTACGTGTGTGTGTGTGGTGCGAATCGCGTCCTTAGGAACGTTTCGCGAATCGACTTTCTTTATACCGAGCAGCCCGGGGCGCGCTCTTCGCGTTTAGGCACGTAAAACCGCGAAATCCGCCTGCGGCTGAAAGCGCCAAGGAAGGGTGGTGACTCACACATGCAAGCAAAGGTCCCCCCCCCCCCTTCGAGCCGTGAAGCGCCTGATGGAATGGGGGTTGCCATTGCGCTAAGATGATGGTGGTTTTTAGCTCGGTTCGCTTCGAGCGGCAATGTAACCAGCAGGACTGGCGCGAGGATACCATCAGCGCCAGACGCAGACCACACGCGCGCGAACCCGCGGGAGATGGATTGTATTTTCGCTTCGACAGCGCACTTGCTGGTGTATTGTTTTCTTTTTTTTTGTTACTCACCAAGTACAATGAAAAAACACATTATTAGCGCAATATGGTGAAATAGGAGCAGTTTTGCAAAAACGGTGAGATACCGTAAGCTTCTTCTGCAGGAACGTTGAAAAGGAAGAAATCACTATGTAATATACAGGCATTGACAGTTTAACGGACGATTGTGACAGTTCAAAAGAACAACATAAATTGATCAAAATATTAATATAATTTCATAAACACAACGCATGTACAACGATCTCTATCAAATGGCCAATACATAAATAGTTCCTGTATGAGATTGTGGATTTCTTCTCTTACCTACATGCAACAAGTCCGATAGTAGTTATTCTCTTGAAGGGATGATCACATTACTTTGAATTGTTCTCAAACATGCACCAAACGATGCGAGTTTGGTTGATATACTGTTTCAACAAAAAGGTAAACATTGTTGCAATTCCCTCCACTGATATCTGTAACTCTAAATGATCTTATGCCTAATGATCCCATATCCAGAAGATCTGTTCAAAACTTTATCTTCTGGTTTACTCTTCCGATTGTTGTTCGCTGCTGTGTCCACACGGGACAGAACCAACCGCAGGCAGACATGTAGAAGCGACAAAGATTACGCTGAGAAGATGAAAACCGCGAGCTCGTGTCTCTTTCAAATTATGGGAGAAGAGATGAGGGAACGACCCTTACATGGAGCACTTTTGCAAATGTATGGTCCAGGGCTATGGCTTCTTCAACAGTTTGCTCTTGCTAGCAATACATCCACTAATCATTGTGATCTTCGCTGATCTTGGCATGTGAACAGCCCAAACTAGTCCATCAATGCCATCGCGTCCCAGAATTAGAAGGTGTTGAAATTCAAATCATAACGGTAAACATCCCCCCAAGGATCGCATTCCCCTCAGCGTCCCTCCTGTGCTTAACTGTTGTTTTCTTGCTAAGTGGCGTCTTTCGGAAATCTTTTCCAAAAATCGCACGTTGTCCGAACTGCCGGCTTCCTTCGCCGACAGCGCAGGATTTGTGTGCGAAGATACAACAAGGGAAGAAGAAGGAAAAAAGCAATACGCGTTCGCACCGCGTGCGTAATTTCAAGGTGCGTGCGTCCGCGTGTGTTTGTGCCGCGTGGGGGAGTGAGTGACCAATAGTAATAATGGGAAGGTGAACAGAAAAGGATATAACGGACAAAGCGTGTGTGTGTTTGTGTATATAGTTTCGTCCGTGCAGCCTGTGTAGTTTCGCGAATGGCAGACGGCGATAGAGGATCCTTTTTTTTCTTGTTGTACCCCAGACTCACCTCTCGCTCGCTCGTTCGTGTTGCGGGTGGTGGAGTCGTGGGCTGGTGTTGATGCGTGTGTTTGCGATAGCGCGCGCGTTTCGGACGTTACGCACGCATTCGTGTCCCCTCGTCGGAATCACGGTAGAGGTTCAGGCAAAACAAAAAAAATAGCATCCACTCACACACGCACTGGCCAGTTTAATTGGACACACACACGCGCGCGCTCCGGCACACCGTGCTTCGCTGTCTCTCTTCCTCGCACACGCACTCACACACCCGTCCGGTGTTTCCGGTGCAACGCGCGCACAACGCACACACACTTCCACGAGGGAGAAGACGGCCCTCTCGCTCGCGCGCCTCTGTGCGCGTGTCGTGCGCTCTCGTTCGCGCGTGTCCCGCCGAGAACCGTCTCGTCGCGAGAGAGTGAGTTGTTGGTGCATTTTTTTCTGCCGTTGTTCTACATCGCGCGCGCTCTCGTCCAGCTGGAAAAGTTGTGCTCGTGAGTTCCACTGGAACAGACACTGAGAGTGAAGCTGAAACCGCGACATAGTTTCAGTTTCCATTCTGTTCGCAGCACAAAGTTACCAATCTTTGTTTAATTGGACAACTGACATTTTCATCAGATTATCTTTTTATTTGGCCATCTTTTCACCTTCCGGCAACGTTATACACCGCGTGAAACGAATTTTGACTCACTTTACTGGAACAAGATGGAATTTTCACAAATTTTGTACTTTTCTCTAGAACCTTAAATTGAATGTCCTTGAAAACTTGTTTGCCCAAAGTTCACCTGCAGAGCGAAAAATACTCTCAACAACAGGTACGAAAAAACGAAAGCACTGTTCAATAACACCCAGCAGAAGCGCGAGAAAACGCGACGACAGAGACAGAGAGGCCTGCACATTGGTCGCCTGCTTCGGGTGCAAAATCATCGGCTGTTGTCCGCTGGGTGGCAGCGAAACATATCGCCGTCGCCGTCGCCTGCGCCTGCCGGTGGGCTGGCTGTCCGCAGCATCATCTCACTCGTGCTCAATTTCTCGCCCGAGCAACGAACGGTACCGCGAAGGATGCGCGTGCATCGGCGAGACGGCTGAGCAACCCCTTTTCCGTCTCTATCGCAGTCGGGCCCACGGCGCGCGAACACCCAAACGCGCGGCACCGGAACAATTTCGCACCAGCGCCGCATTCACAAACAAACCGGACGAGGAACCGAACGCGTGTGTGTCCGTCTTGTCCGCGACGATCCGGCGTGCGTGTGGGAATATAGTGCAGGCAACCGACAGCAGCAGCATCAACTTGTGTGGTGTACATTTTCGTGAGCGTGAAAGCAAAAGAAAAGAAGATATTTTTGCATCCATTTTTGCAAGTGCACAAGCAAAACAAAAAGCAGTCGATACGCCAAACCAACAAAAAAAAACACACAGTGTGATAAGCGCGGGTGAAGACGGCCGCTCGTGTGGAGTTCGCGCAGCAAAACAAAGCCCCCAAAAAGCAATGCACCAGTGTTTATCGTTATCGGCTTGCTTTCCGGCTTGTTGTCCACCGGCTGCGAGCAACGATCGTCGCCGTGTCGCGATGATGATGGCTTCCACCATCCGTGGATAAGTCGTTTGCTCTGCCAGGCGGGTGTTGCGACTGTGTGCGATCGTGATCGTCGTCCTGTGTGGTGTACCCGCATACACGGTGGAGTGGGGCACCGGCGAAAAGAGCAGAAGGTGCGCAGTAAAACACACACACCACACCAGTAGGAGGATCTGCGAAACTTCACCACGCACCCGGCACGGAATAATACGGAAAGCAGCCGTTTAGTAACCGTCGTTTTGTCGTCGCGAAAACTTTCCAAACTCACGAGCGCGTCACACCGGTCGCAGAGCCGCACCAGCAGCGAGTGTGAGGTAGTGGTAGTGGCAGACGACCTTTGCCAGTCGATATCACCCTGTGTGTCGTGCGATCGTGTGCGAGCGACTACTTGCCGCCGACATTACTAGAATCGCAATGATTACTACGCGTGAGTGACAAAAACACTCAAAAAACACACTGCAACACCTGCAAATTCGAGTGTTCGGCGAAGTGTTGGAATAAGTATTAGTGCCAGCGACGCAGCAAAAAAAGCTGTTCATCTTCTTGATCGACGCTAATCAAAGGTGGCCGCCAAATTAAAAGTGAGTGCGTGCGTGCGCGTGTGTTCTGTGGGCGCGGGAGTGTGTAGGTGAGAAGCGGTACCGCGCCAGCAGCGTCCCCTTTGGGCCGAAAACAGCAACAAGGGATAAAAGGAAGAAAAAGCAAACGCGCAAAAAAGTCGGCGCGTGTAGGAATAGTTGGTGCTGGTTTAGTGTTTTTTTTTGTTGGTCCGTTGCGTTTTGTTCGGTGGTGTTCGTGACCCGTGCCAAGGGTCGGACGCGGGTGTAACGGTGGAGGTAACCAGCAGCGCCGCCGGCAGCGTCCACGGGCTGCTCGACGAGGGCTCCGGCTTCGTGCTGGCCCGGAACCGGCAACAACATCCGCCCCATCATCATCAGCGGCAGAGGCAACACCATCACCACCACCACCATCATCATCGCCATCTACTGCAGCAACTTCCCGCCACGACGACGTACACCAACGCCAACGCCGCCTCCCCGTCCGCCTCCACCTCCTCCTCCTCCGCTCCGCTGGCAACCGAAAGGTTAATAACGTTCGGTAAAATTCGGAGATTCCGGGAAACGAGTGCCGCCTCACCGTCGTCGAGGACGTCGCCGGCAACGCCAAGTGCACGTAAGTGTGTTTGTGGATGTGTGCGCTTTGTGCGTGTGTGTGTGTGTGTGTGTGTGGGGGTGTGTACGTGTGTGTTGCTTGTGTTCATTGATAGGAGAAGGTGCCGTTCGATTGCCGGATACCCCACGCGAACCTCCCTTCCAAGGATTGGATTAAGTGGAACCCTGGTTAAAGGGACAGTGCGTGATAAGCGGGCGGCTGCTTGCGGTCCTTCTCACCGGGAACGAAAGTTATCAATCGGAGAGTGTGGAAATGAATGATTGGACGAAGCACGTGCGAGTGAGTTTGAATCAACAGCTGAGCTGCTCACCGTCATGCGCCCGCTGTTGTTGTTGCCATTACTTTGCAGTTCTTAGGGTGATTTGAGTACGGACTGGAGTAGCTGGAAAGTTCCATGGAGAAGTTGCACCTGGCACTTTCCCCGGTCGCGAGGGGAGGGACTGTGTTTGACGGCGCGTGGCTAATCATATAAACAAAACTTTGGTACGATATCTGCAAATTTGAAGCGATATTATGACTGGCCCTGCCAGTTGGTCAAATTCCAGAAAACAGCCACCAACGACCAAAGTCGGACTTCTAGCTTCTGAACTACCAGTTAAGCAGAAGGAATTGGTGATGCCAAAAACTTGGTATTATTCTTGTCGTCCAGTAATGGACAAGTACTTGGTCCGACTTGGAAAGGTCTTTATCAAGCAGGTCCACCCAACCGCTTTCAACAAGATTAGCTATCAGGGCACAGACGTCCCCCGAAGCACACGAAACAGATCTAGAAGCATTCGCCACTGGGTGGTCAGAATTCTCGGTAGGACCACGTTCTCCAGCAGGCCGTTGAACTTCGTCACTAATTAATCGCGGAAAATTCCATACCCAAGTGCAAACGATCGCGCCACCCACGGCGGTACCTCATACGAATCTTACTAGCCTCTCTAGCTGCAAGCTGCTGCTGCTGCTGCAGCTTAATGCACCATCAAAAGCGGTTTGCCTGCCTGCGGGCACAACCCGCAGGGATCGATGCAAAAAATATGACATGCTCATCTCGGCGGACGGACAGCAGCGCACACACACGCACACACAAAAGAAAATCCCAACTGTGCAGCACCTTTTCGGCAGACGCGGGACCGCAAGCGATAAAGGTGGCAGAAAACGAAAACGAAATAAGTCCCAACGTCCTGACATACACAAACACACGGTCACACGGCCACACGGGCTACCTAATTTGTGACGAGAGTCAACGGAGTTCCTTGTCGTGCTTTTTTTTTTGTTTTGTTTTCATCCTCCAAAGTCCTTCGCCCTTTTGCTGCGGCTACCCCCCGCGTACGAGGCCGGTTTTTTTTCGTCTTGTTTCTCTCTCATTTTGTCTTAAATTCCTTTTTCTTATCCTGCACCTTTTCTTGCTGCGAAAATGACGCATCGCGCGGGAGAGATGAGTGCTGGTGAGGAGCCAATGAGGACGACGACGACGACGGTGCATTTATTATGGCCGGTCAGCAGCAGCAGCAGCAGCAGCAGCAGTACCAACGAAAACAGCGGGACCGTTTTTGGGGGGGGGGGAAAAACAAAAAAAGCCTGAAAATAGAAAGACCCGAGACGCGAAATTCTCTGCAGCACACGCAGGCACCCAAGGCAGGCAGGCAGACGGGGCAGGCGGGCTAGTAGTAGTGGCCGAATGGCAGAAATCTCGTAATGCGCACCGGGGGTACATTTTTTCTGCTGCCGTTGCTCTCCCTCTCT
>KB672979.1:4341564-4363896 GCA_000349145.1 Anopheles dirus
CGGTCTACCACACTATTATCGACGAGCGAGAGACAGGCGAGCGCCAAACCCGCGCCAACAACCGTTATTACGACCTTTTTTTCTCTCCCTTCCACCGTGCTTCGAAGGGACCGATTGATCCCGCGACAGCAGCGGCAGCCCCAGCGAGAGGTGTGGTGGTCAATTTATTTTATTTTTCGCTTCATTTCGCGTGTGTTTCGCCGTCCGCCTGGGCCTAAACACACGATGCAGCCCGTATTAGACGTTTAGCAGCGACGAACACATTAGCCCCGGACTCTCCAGATATACGGGGAGACCGAGCGGCGGTGGAGTTCGCTTCGCAGGAAACGTGAGCTTCGCCTAATTAAGGTGCTCTAATAAAAAAGCAAGCGAAGGGTTCGGCCGGGGCCTTTCCTGGCAGGACTTTCCTCACGGATGGGTGGATTCGCTGCGTTTTTTTTTCCTCTCTCTCTCTTTGGGATATGCACATCCCAGCCGATCGTCGCGATCATCATTACACCGATTTCGATTGACCTTCGCCGGGACTCTCGCAATTTGCGTGTTGGCGAAATTTACCGTTTTCCGCTCGACAAACTTGGGCTGGCCGTGGTCCGTCTCGTCAATGGTGTCCTCGGGGCATAGACTTTTGGGATGGCTTTTTCACGACCGCCAGCCCACAGTTTCGGCAGAGTCCACCAATCAATGCGTCAAAGTGCGGCAGCAGGAGAAATTAAGTCAATTATGAAGATATTCCTAACGCAGCGTGGTGTTCTCCAAAAGAAACTGGTCTCTTAGCGCGAAACTTTTCCTTGCGAGAACATCGTAAAGGATGGAGCAGGGCTTTCGAGATTGCTTGCATTCCATCGCGCGGTGGTGACGAGTTTCACATATTTATGTAAATTTGTAGTATTTTTTGTTGTTGACGAAGGCGAAACATTGCGTGATTCTGCTGGAAGATTTGAAGTCTGGGTTATTGGAGAGCTTAGTTCTTTGCAATAAAGGCGATAGAATCTAAAGGTGAATAGAGACGTATCGGACTGGGTTGTCTGGCATCATTATGACATGATCCGGCGGCATACAAGGCTCGCTTATAAGTATGAGATCCTTTTCTACTTATTGGTCTTAGAATAGAGTCCCAAAGCTGTAATGTTTGGAAATATCCACGATTACAGGCCTAGTCTGATCTTCAGCGCCTGCAGAAGGACAACAGGACGATGGACAAGTTGTTGCTATCTAATACCCCGACACAAATGCCAATTCATTTATGATTCATCACCACTTCGGGCGGCGTGGGGGCGAGTTTGTTGTTTTGTGTAGTGTGTGTTCCGTTGTTGGAAAAGCATAAAAGCCATGCCGCAGAGAAAAATATAATTAACTGCCAACCTGTTGCATGTGAGCGAGCGCGCGCGCCAATCGAGACAGCCGAGAGTCAGCCGGCCCCCGGTCTTCCTCCGGTCTGTCAGTTTTACGTTAAAAGGCAACGAGCGCTCAAACACCGAGTAGGTGGTGTGGGTGGCGGTGCGAGAATAGCGAAGTTAGTTATGTGTTGTTATGTTGCCTTTGAGCAGAGCCGTGCACGGAAGCTCGTGCACAATAATGCGCTCTCAATGCCGTCCCGGGCCGTCTCTCACCCCGAACCCTCTTTGCATTTCCCAGTGGATGCGCATGTGTGTGTGTGTGTGTGTGTGTGTGTGTGAGTCCGCGTGAGGTGGGCGCAATCGATGTTATGTTGTTAAAATGCTTAGAGACGATGATTATGATGAGGCGCCGATGTGGGGTGGCATGGTGGCATCTAAAGCATCACACGGACACACGGCCAGACAGCCGGACAGGTTCACACCGGAGCAGCAACAAACCCAAGTGTCCCATCTCCTTGACATTTTCCTCCCCATCAAACTGCATCCACTAAGTCAGTGAGTCCATGAGGTTGCGGACGTAGGATGAACGTGCTAGAACCAAAACAAACTCCTCCGCCAGTCTGGGCGGCGTGCGGTGTGGAGAAGCACGAACAAAACGCTCCCGGTCCGGACGCAACCCACACACCCCACCCGGCACGCTGCCGGGAAAACGAACTGGGGGAAACATAAAGCGAACAACCATAAATAAATCAAATCGTAAAAAATACACATAACTTTTATCGGATGCTACTCTGCCACTTGTGCACAGCTTTCCGGGAAAAAGGACTCGACTTGAAGTGGAGCAGACCAGAGCAGAGAGTGTGTGTGTGTGTGTGTGTGTGTGGTCTGTGTCGGGTTAAGTCCGTTCAGCTGTTTTTCGATAAAGCCAGACAACGGATAATACTACGGCAGCCCCGGCCACTACGACTACTACGAACGAGTGTCCAGAGTTACACACACACCCTCTCGAAGGTCCTTGCGCTCTCCTTCCGCTCTGTGGGTTCAGTTCGGAATGATGTTTTTTCTTCCATTGGATTTTCTCCAACCAACAGAAATCGGTCAGCTCCACGCCAACCATTTGTTGATGCCCCGGTGTTGGTTAGTAATGGTGGGAGTGGGTTTTTCTGCCTTGTCGTTTCCTTTTTATCCGAGAAGGAATTAAACGTCGGAATGGCAGACGACTGCTGCAAAGGAGCAGCAGGAACCGGTGATCGTGTACGTGAAGAGAAAGTTTTTTGATCACGCAAGCTTGTCTCGTTTGATGCCTGTACATATTCGCTCTTTGGCACGCAGAGATTCTGGCCTCTGTGCGAGGCATCATTATGCTAGCGACCTTGGTCAGTCGCCACTTTTCATTCTTTCCTTTCTTTTGTCTGTACGATAATAAGCAGGTGCGTAGCAATTAACGTTTTTTTTTCTTCTCAAATTTCTTTGCAAAAAATCGCTGCTTGGCACGGGGTGGGCATCTTCTCCGGTTTGGTGTTAAAAGATAATTAAATCACGTCGGTATGGGAATGATAATGTGATGATGATATGCAATGCAAAGGCGGGTGGCTCTTATACGTGTCTTGTATATGCATAAGCCGTAGCGCGAATTTTGCATAAAAGTAGGAAATTGCATATCTTCTTTTATTCACATCATCCTACTTTCTTACAGAGGGAAAAACTATGTAAGTATTTCAATAGAGTAACTCATTACGTACGAAACCTCCCGACGGAGGAAGGAAAACGATACATAGTTCTTTACTGCAAAAGGTCAACCCAGCTGTCCGCTCGGGAAAAACCATCAAGCGTACGTGTCCACAGGGAATAATAATCGTAACAAAACGATACTACCGCTCACAGTTGGTAGTAGCCGTCGTCTGCTACTTTCACTTTTCCACTCATCTCCCGCAGCAAAAGACATGAGAACGAAAATAGAACAGGAAAAAATAGTCAGTCTGGAGTAAAAATGCATCCAATTCCATTTTTTTTTGTTTCGCTCTCTCCGCCTCAGCGCCGGGTTAAGCGGCAAGCGGCGGGCAGCTGGGGAATAGAACGGAATCGGTAGTCCACCAGAGCACCAGAGAACAATAAATTTCAGTAACGAAAGTAAAAGTTTTCCTTCTTCCTGCACCGACTATCCCGAGAGAGAGGACACAGCACAGCCAGTGCGGAATTGTATGGGTGTATGTGGGGTTTGTTTATATGAATTAATGCGAGGAAAAGTGAATTTTTCCTCACTGTCACGGTCAGCGGCTGCAGGAAAGCGTGCTGGAGTTTTCTTTCCCCGTTTGTGCGATTGAGTGTTTCTTGGGTGCATTTTCTCCCGTCCGGTAGCCGCCATTCGTGCGTTGTTGACTCGGAAAAGAAGCAGCAAAACGTGCTGAGCATATTTAATGGGTAGCATAATGCGCTAGCACGACGGCGGCTAGATTCTTGTCCGCCAGCCCGAGAAACCGAGAGCTCGTGGAGAGGAAGACGAACAGTCTATCACAACGAAGACTGTGTCTACGGTGCTGAGGTCATCGGGAAGAACACGCCTCAGAAGTAGAGAAGAACACGTGAAAGAAACGCACACTTCAGCTCACCAGACAATGTAAAAATAGGGCAGACGAAAGATTCTTGCAAAAAGGGGACACAAATGTTACATAAAAAATGCTCTCCTTTCTCTCCTGGCGGCCGGGCTGCTTCATGATTGTTGTACTGTTTCTGGCATCTTCACGCAAAAATACACAATACACTGCAAAAGCTTTCTGCAGGAACGAGACGTCCTGATACTTGATGCGCAACATCGTCGAAAGGATGCATCTCCGTTCGAAACATACAAAAAAAAACACACATCGTCTCCTTCTCCCAAACACAGCTATGTTTCTAGAACACACTGACGTAACCACACGTAAATACACGTGGTTATCCTGGTGCGCATAAGGACGTTTTCCCTACATTCCGGTTCGGCTTGATTCGGTCGGAGGTTTGCGAACAAAAACAGCAGCATTTTTTCTATAAAAACCGTTCCCAAGCGCTGTGTATAGAAATCGCCTATTTTCCCCACTCACACACGTTGCACCTTTTACATAGCAGAGAAATGCAGCGCAAAAAGCAGGAAGAAAGGAGTGCAGAAAATCCTGCTACCAAGCGCACACACTCACCGGGCTGGAAGGCGGGAAAAAGAGACGAATGCATCGCGAATGCATCTGCAACGAAGCAGCTGTGTGCATCCGGGGCCTATTGTGGGTGCAAAAGAATCAGATGAGTCTTTATAGCGGTGTGTGTGTGTGCGTATGCTGATGCTTTATGTGCAAAATTTCGTAAACATCACAACACAGGAACATAAACCGGGTTTTTTGGCGAGAGACGTGTTATGGGAGAGATATCAGTAGAACGAACGGATACGAGAGAACGAGTTCCGATATCAATTTAATCGAGAGAGCATCAACATCGGCATGCCTCTCGTGAGTGGCGAGATTTTATGAATGAATGCGTAGCACTCAGCTACGATCCGGTTCTCCCCTCCAGAGGACGGATGCGTGAGTTCTGGGCCAACACAAAAGTGCAGTAAAGTTTCGCATGAAAAAGCTCCCCTGATGCCTTTCTTCGGGAGAGTGAGACAGTATCTTTGTCTTTCGCTTGGGCACGAGCGAGACATCGGTAGTGCTGCACGGAAGAAGCGAGACATCACGATTGGTCATCGCGATCCGGGCGAGCTCTCGGACCGACCGAAGCGCGCGCATAATAAAATGCATGCAGCCCCCAACATTATGTGTGCAGCATAGGCGAAGGCCGCCTCAAGAGGGAGCGGGTCAGCTAGAGTCCGACTGACCCCCCGGAAGAAGGGGCGCGATTCTTGGGGAGGCTTTTTCACACCGAGTGAAAAAGAAGGAAAAAAGCGCACAACTTCAGCCGTGGAAAAAGGGGAGCAACGAGTAGTGTTGGGTTTTTCCTGCCTTTTTTCCAACCCGGTAGGCGGTAACCAAGCAGCTATTCCAGCAGGCAGTGTGCAGACGCGCACGTGTGTGGCCGTCCCGGTGGAAACTGCGTACATGCTACGCATAGATTTTCCCACCCCAACAGACTCCCGCGAAAGAGATGCTGGGGCACGCTGCGTGCTCGTTATTGGTTCCCGATTTGCATCGCCGCTTTCCAATAGTGCGTTGGTGGCATTCAGGGGATGAGAGGTCTAGCTGGGGATGATGCGTAGGCCAAGCACGCCATTGGTTGGCTTGGGAAAATGTACATGCATCATTATCCTGATGCAAAAAGGATAAAGTTTTTCACCGAATGAACAGAAGAACGCGCTTCACGCTTGCAGTAAGCTGAGCTAAAATCTCTACGTTTCGTGGAATCTTGTGCCTATGGCATATAGAAGAGAATCTGTTATTTTACAGGAATTTTCAGAACTTCCAACGCCCGAGCTCTATTACTATAATTTTTATAGACATGAACATATAACAATGTTTGATTGAATATAGACGCCTCTTCTAAACATCTCTCCCAGCAAATCATCTTAATCGCAAGGATCTTTACAAGATATTCCTTGAAGTCAAATAAGTAACGTTCGCCGCCTGTTCTCCCTTTCTTCCAGAATCGCTCCTGATGATGATGATGGCGACAGCGACGAAGGGCAAACGCCCGCTCCGTCACCTCACGGCGACGGACAAGATCGACGCGATCCAGCGCATCCACGACGGCGAGTCGAAGGCGTCGGTGGCGCGGGACATCGGCGTGCCGGAGTCGACACTGCGCGGCTGGTGCAAGAACGAGGAGAAGCTGCGCTACATGTCCCGCCAGTCGGTGGAGAACGCGGAAAAGCTCAGCAACGAGGCGACGGCAGCGGCACTGACGGCGGCCGCCGCCGCCGAGCTGTTCAGCGGTCCACCCGAGAAGCGTCTGAAGCTCGAGTCGGCCATGTTCGGCGGCAACGGTAAGCTGAAGTACGACGACAGCTTCTACAAGGTGGCGGCCGCCGCCCGTGGCTCCCTTAATGGGCTCGATCTGTCCGGGGGCGGTGGTGGCGGTGGCACCGACAAGTCCGGCGCACTCGGTGTGTCCGGTGGGGACATCATCATGAACGGGTTGGCCGGTGCGTCCGCGGCTGACTTCAGTCAGTTCGCCAAAACGGCCGCGGAAATCTCGGCCCTCAGCAAATCGAAGGCGTACGGTGCGGATCTCAGCAAACACCACCATCACGGCGGCGATCCGACCAAACCGGATCACCACCTGTCGATGGCGGCCATCAGTCCGCTGACGAGTCTGAGCCATCTGTCCGGTATGTCGGGGTTGGGGCAGAGTCCGCTCGCGCTCAGCTTCAACGATATCGCCACCAACCTGAACCTGATCGCACAGCTCAACAACAACCACAACCTGGCGACCATGTCCAGTTTGGCCGGTGGGTTGAACTCGGCCGCGGCCGCCGCTGCAGCCGCCCAATCGCTGCGCAATGTGCGCCCGAAGGGTTCGGGAAGCTCGGCCGCCAACAATAATGGTAGTGGTGGCGGAGGCGGCGGTGGCGGTAGTGGTGGAGCAGGCACAGGCCGAGGCAATACCCTGCAGGACAACGGCAGCAATGGAGGGGCGGCCGGTGGTAACAGCGCGGGCACAGGCGGCGGCGGCGGCACGGAAAAGTCCTCTTCGGCGAGTTCAACCGGCCCGTCGCTGACGGTGCGCAATCTGGCCAAGCTACAGCAGCAGAAAAGCTCGTCCGGCGAGCTCCTCGGTAACGGTATGCTTCACCAACAGTCCCACGCTACAACCGCTGCTGGGTTATCTAGTCTGTCTGAGCAGTATAGAAAATCCAGCAACCAGTCTAGCAATCCCGCCACTAGTACAACCACTACAACCACTACCAATGCTTCCGTAGGTCGTGACCCGAACGCTGCCCCCGTCGACGACGCGCTCTGGTACTGGCTCAAGTCCCAGCAGGCCATGCTCGGGCTGAACAATCTCTACACGTCGCTCCCGCGTGCCACCAGCCACAGTCCCCCGACGCCACCGCCACCGATGGGACTGACCGCGACCGGTGCCGGATCGCCAAGTCACGGGCAAACGACGCTGCCACCGTCGGCCCACACACCGCACACGCCACCACCGCCACTGGTGGGACCGCCGCTCGTCAGTACCCCGCAACCAACGCCCCCCTCGTCGGCTCCTTCGCTCACACCGGAGGACACGAAAAATTCGTCCTGGTTCTGGCAGTGGTACAAGACGTTCGGGGCATCGCTTATGCCAGGTGGCGCTGCCGGTACTGGTGGAGGTGGCGGGGGAGGTGGTGGTGGTGCCAGCACCACCACAGCGGACAGCAAGCAGCATCTACGCGAGCAGCAGCAGCAACAGGCAGCCCAACAGGCGGCGATCGCGGCCGCTCTACATCACCACAACAACAACAACTCGCTTAGCCAACAGAACCAGAACAGTGCATCCGGCCAGAAGGGAGGTGGTGCGACGGCTGCCTCGCTCACGGCGGCGTACGAGAACATTCTGTACTCGCAGTTGACGAAGGGAACAACGACGAGCGCGGTCGATACGCTCAACAACAACCACCACCACCATCTGAACCATCATCTGAGCGCACATCTGAAGAACGAACCGATGGATCTGAACATGAGCGGAGGGGGAGGAGGCGGAGGAACGAACGATGGTGACGCAAAGCCGGAAGATCTTTCGAACCATCACTCCGGAAGTGGAAAGGATCGAGGTGCGATTGGAAACGGAGACGAGCGACGCTCGCGGTACCTTCACAATCCTCCCAGTCGTCCCTCTTCGGCATCGTCCGTAGCGTCGTCCTCGATGAGTGCTCACGGATCGCGGAACGGTGCTGAACAGCGGATGTTGGAACGTGCGGAAGGTTCAGAGGAGCGAGCGGATGATGAAGATACGACCGCCCTGGACGGTGAGGAGCGTGAGTTGAACGGCACCGTTGCAGCAGCGATCGTGGAAGCAACCTCAACCGAGGACGTAGAGGGTGTGGAGGCCGACCGCAAAGAAGAGAACGACGATGAAGAAGAGGATTTGGAGCGCGTGGAGTGTGGAGCAACAGATGGTGCTCAGCAGCAGCGTGTGAATGAGGATGACGAGCAGGCTTTTCCAGGGGAAGAGGAAGAGGATCGCGACGAAATGCCCGACGACGACCGGAAGTCGCCACGTGGGCTGAAGCGCCGTCGCTGCTCGACGGCGGAGCTGGTCGAGGCGAAGGAAGCGCTGGACAACATCCTGTTCAGTGGCAACAGTAACGATCGATGCTCCACGGGGAGTAGCGTGGCCGCCACCACACCACCACCAGCCCTTCTGTCCATGGTGGTGCGGCGGGGTCACTCAACGAGTCCCTCGCCGGCTGACCATAACGGCGGTGGAGGTGACGCAACGGGCGACGATGCCAAGAGCGAAACGTCGGACGATTCTAACCACCACCGGCAAACGGCAACGCTGATGGTGGCCTCGGTAGCCGTGGCGGACATCCGCAACTCGGCCGAGGCGGTCGAACACGGTGAAAAGTTCCTGAAGTGGCTCGAAGCCTGCAGCGACCCGAACGTGACCGCCATGCAGGTGATGCAGTTCAAGTACCTGCTCAACAGCATCAAGCTGAGCGCCGAACGGCAGCTGCAGAGCGCAACGGCCGCCAGTGCGGTGGCCGGAAGTGGGCCCGAGGAGCGCACCCGCATCCGGAAGCGCAAGTAAACTCCCACCAGCGGTGTTTTCCACTGTACATACGTAGATTTTACGTAGTTCTTTTACGCATCTCCTCACCCCCGGGCACTCGATGAAGTGCGTTTTATATTTTTATGGCAAAATTATGGCACGTGCAGTGGTAGTGCCTGTGTGCGTACGATAAGGAGCGCATCTATGTTAAGTAGTTGAATTTTTTCGGTTCTATACATTCCTCACAAGTGAAGCAGTTTCTTGTTTTGTTTGCAAACATTCCCATTATCTGGATGCAGAATCCTTGACACAAGGGGTAGGAAAAGATATAACTGTAATACTATTGCTTCTAAATTGCATTTCCCTTCTATTTCTTTTCGATTGAAAACGATTAACTGAACGATTCATTTGGTCGGCATTCGAGGCATCTATTACTAATAAGTTTGTAAATAGCTTTCGTTAGATAGCTGGGTTCGTCGGAATCCTATCTCGCCACGTGCGAGTGGAACACCTGCGAGTGTGGTGAGACTCAATTTAAAAGAAATTACTGGCCAAAGCGAGCATTTGCGTGCGGTGGGATCGGTTGGTGGCCAGTTTGGTCAAGCATTCCCGGTGGACGTTGGATTATAATGTGCAGTGGGGCAAGTGCCCATATCTCATCCTCTTTTCCAAACCCAAGCAGTATAGTCCCGTCCTGCAACCCCGACCATAATGTGAAGATGCCAAATGTACAACTTCTTAGAATGCACTTTAACTTATGTAACTTAAAGCGGAGGCGTGGTAAATCTGTAGGAATGGAGTAACCCGTTAGAAGAAGCAAACTCAGTTGCTCACATACATGCGCGAGAAAGCAGAACGTTGTATAACTACTCCACCAAACGAATGACATTGGTGACTTAGAAGATTCGTTTTCTCCCCGGTTGTCTCCCCCCGCATAAATGATCTCGTAGAGTATGGTTTTCTCGCAGCTCACGCACTGAAATGAATGTTCTTATGTGTGTTTTTTGCTCAACATCAATGAATCATAAAACTAAGCAACCATATTTCAATCTCTAAACGGTAGTTGGCGAGCAGACAGCAATCAAACAATTGTGCTGCTTGCGCCCGGTGTAGCCCCGCTGAAACGGAGCGCCCTCCCACAGAGGTGCGATTATTTTCTTTTCTCTGGGAGTCATTCAATCAAAATTCGGTGACAAAATCGCACAAATTCCGAAAGCTAACATTGTTTCGATAATATGAAAAGTTTTAGACCGGGAAAGTGGGAGCCAAACCGCGGAACACGATGAAACGGGAGTCAAAATCAGCGCTAAACAAAGACGCAAAAAGGAGGAAAAGAAAAGATATATAATTATATATACACACACAACTATATTTAGGCGAAAAGATGAAAACGATGATTTAGGCAGCAGCAGCATCAGAAGCAGCGCGACAAAACAAATGTCATTGTGATTTTTTGGACTATTTCCTAGCAAACGAAAAATTCCTCTAGCGAAGCAGATGGCGGAAACGGTGGTAGAAAGCGCAAATTTTTGCACAAGCAGCATACCGGTTAGGGCGTTAGCGAGATATAGTGTTAGGATTTAAACAATTAAAGGGCAAGGATGTTGAGAGGTGCGCTAGAAGAGAGTGCAGTGGAGGGAGAGAGAGAGAGAGAGAGAAATCTTTGCAAAAGACAAAACACTGGTATTCCTATGTATAAACAAAAGTAACAACAAGGTGAACTAATGTAAAATTTGAACTCTATCACTAAAAGAACATGTTGAACATACATAAATGAAATTTGCGAATACACATTAACATTAACAAAAAGCGGAAATGGAACCTGTGTCTGGTTTGTTTTGAGCGGAAGCGGTGTTTGGAAATGAAAGAAATCGCGGCAAATGGGTTCAAATATGAGAAACTTCTTCCTCTTTCTTCGCACAACAAACTCGACTAGGGCCAGGTTTGCTATTTCTGACTTCCGTTCAACTTCCGAAACACGTAGCCTGGAGATTCAGTCCTATTCGATAAGACTCGAACCCACAACCTGTGGCTCGCGCACAGGAACGTACGACCGCCCCAAATGTGAGAAACTGGTAATTTTAAATTATTAAAATGAATTCTTTCCCTCCCCGAACAGCCACTGCATTTGAGGTTAGGATGAAAGAAACATCACGCGCTAATGGACGTAGCTATGGCAACACTCACCATGTTGATTTGATTCACGAGCGGTTCGTACACGATGTAATCTGCAACGAACGCGGCAATACCCTGCCACGACCCGATCAGATCCGGAAACAGCAGCACGGACGGCCGGAGCGTGGTGCAGACGAACTTCTGCACGCCACATTCGTTCACCGGCGCGAGCACCAGCGGCTGGCGGTAGGGAAACTTCTCGCGATACTGACGCCGGAAGTTCTCCGCAAACAGCAGCACCAGCTTCTCCTTGGACGAGAGCGTGCGGTACGTTTCCGGGAACTCGATGACCTCCGCGTCCGGCGGTGCCTGGTAGGACGGGAAGCAGGTGTCGATAACGCCGAGCTTCCGCTTCATCGCATCCAGCGTCTCATTACCGGGCAGCAGCTCGACGCTCAAGTCCGGCGAAAAGCGCACGGACGGCTGCTTCGTCGGGGTTGGAGGCGGAATGCGAAGTTCACGCGCCTGAGCCCGCTTGTCGTGCAACTTTTTGATGAGAATGTCCGCGACGTTCGCCGAAATACCACTTTCCCGGGAGGACATTTCTACACCTGAACCGTGTGTGTGCGTTAAGAGCGGATAGGAACTGACTGACTGAAACCAGAAAAGCAGCAGCAACTGTGCACTACGATGGTAACGAAAAGTTAACAACCAATACGAGGGCGCTTGCATCGGTCTCCATGGCAACTTGTTGAATCGTTCCACTAACCTACACCAAGGCCAACTGCGTTCGTTATTTCGAATCTTTTCATTCTTTTTCTTTTGAAGTTCAAATTAGTTCTATGCTCAATTTTGGTATTTTCGAGGGTCGCTATTATGAGTTTTCTCCAAAGTAAAGCTTCGTATGGATATACACTGATTCTCGAAAATTGTATGTTATTATACAATTGTTGTATTGTTGTACCCTAAGCTCATAGCAAAACAAAATTATTTATTATTTATTATTTTATTTATATTTCATTTTATACAACCTGTTTACCTTTGTATATAACTCCGGAACAGATGGTAACTTGAACTGGTAAGATTCCTATACAAATAGGAGTGCTTGGAGCTTGAATATTAAAGCATACTATTTTTATTTAATACGGGAATCTTCTATGAAGAATTTAGATTATCTTTTTCGTTAAACTTCCCTCATCCCTCGGGGTGTGGAAAATACGTTCCAACCAACCAGTTGCACCTATTTTGTGTGTATTTGCGTATATGTTATTGTATATTTCTTATATATTGATAATAATCAACGTAACTTATTATTTAACCTACTATTTCAATATGAAGATATACGTGAGGAAAAAACAATTCCGTAAAAAAGCACGTAATATACAATTATCAGCAACGAAATAGTCATACGTATACGCAAAACAACATTCTATATACCATTGATGCCACATGTACAGTAGCTAATCCCTTCAGTGCGCATGCATCGCCACAAAAGAGCATCGGAGACTTCAACGCCATTCATTGCGTGAGCTTTTTAGGAGATGAACCCCTGGTGGGGAAACTTGTCGCACATTCAACACGTATTTGTTTTATAAATTTTTATTTTATTTTATTTTTTTGTTAAATATAGCATGCGAAAACGAACTTAAAGAATCCATATTTTCAAACAACGATCGACCACTGTGCCCGCTCTCCAAACGAATGCTCGCTATGGCGCTTTTACTTTCATTTTCGCAGCGAACGCTCACCGGATCGGACGCGTGAACCATAGCAGCGCGTAACGCGTAACGTAAAGGTCTGCGTAAGATCTGTCAAAGTGTTTGTTTTGATTGTGAGTTTTTGTGTTGCTCTTCCTCGCTTTAAGCCCACCCCGTGTGAAATTGAAGATGCTGTCCCTGTGAGGGTGTCACCGCTTGTTTGGTCTTTGCATTTGCATAAGTCAGCTCGACAAAGGGAGTTCGCAGATCGCGCGTGTAACATGGCAGCGGTGGCCAACGAAAAGGAAAGATCCGGTTCACAACCATCGGCTGAAGATGTTGCCCAATCGAGAAAGCAGAAGCTCGCGGTGGATGCGCCGAGTGACAAAAGTGTTCCGAAGTGAGTGCAACGAAATGAGGTTGTGTGTGAGATTTTCAACAAAAGAGTGGACGTTCGGGAGGGGAATCTGTAGCTAATCCCCAGCGGAATGGGAAGATGCCTCGGTGGCGTCTTGTGGTGGCGTTGCGCAAGAGTTTGCGGTGAAAGATGGTTCACGTTGCGCTTTGCTGTAATCAACCTCATGCAGTAGGCTTCGTTTGATGAGCAGCATTGTGGGCTCGTCTTTACCGTGAAGGTTAGCGGGCCACGCAGCATGCTTTGGGCAAGACCGGTTTTTCGGTGTCGGTTTGGGTGGAGGCAAAATGTCAGGCAGGCTAGTGTAAATACTTTGGAGAAGGTCTCTTCAAATAAATGACTCTGTTTGGTGCCGATTTAAATATTGAAGGTTATAGACCACACTGAAGAGTCGGTTCGGAAACTTTCTATTGCGCTGGTTATTAATCATCTGCATTCAATCTCCTCCCAGAACTGGATGGTGGCTTCTGTTCGGAGTGATACTGGTGCTGACGATAGGAACCCGCTTCTACAATGTCACCGTCCCGGACCACGTGTGCTGGGACGAGACTCATTTCGGCAAGATGGGCAGCTGGTACATCAATCGGACCTTCTTCTTCGACGTACATCCCCCGCTCGGGAAGATGCTGATCGGCCTGTCCGGTTACCTCACCGGATACGATGGCACGTATCCCTTCGACAAACCGGGCGACAAGTACAACGGCACGAACTATGAGGGAATGCGAATCGTAAGTGCGACAAGTGAACCAACTTTCCGCGAGCAGCAAGTTCAAAATCACTCTTCGCTCCGTTACAGTTCTGCACGGCCCTAGGAGCCGCCATTGTCCCGATGTCATTCCACACCGTCTGGGACATGACGGGATCGCTGACGGCGTCCACGTTCGCCGCCGCCTACATCCTGTTCGATATCGGCATGCTGATCCTGAACCGATACATCCTGTTGGATCCACCGTTGATCTTCTTCATGACGGCGTCCGTCATGGGAATGGCGCGTGTTTCGCGGCTGACAAGGGAGGCAGGCAGCTTCACCACCGGCTGGTGGGTATGGTTGGCCTTCACCGGCTCCATGCTGGCGTGTACGATAAGCGTGAAGTTCGTGGGTCTGTTCGTGGTCCTGCTCGTTGGAATGCACACCGCCAGCGATCTGTGGGATGTTCTCGGTGACTTAACGCAACCGATTTCGCATACCGTGCGGCAGCTGATTGCTCGTGCGCTGACGCTGATCGTGCTGCCCATCATCCTGTATGCCGGCTTCTTCTACATACACCTGACCGTGCTGAATCGCAGCGGTAGTGGGGACGGTTTCTATAGCTCCGGGTTTCAGTCGAACCTGATTGGGAACTCCCTGTACAACGTGTCGATGCCACGCGAGGTCGCCTACGGAGCGATTGTGACACTGAAGAACCACAAAACTGGCGGCGGGTATCTGCACTCGCACAACCACCTCTACCCGAAAGGGTTCGGTGCGCGGCAGCAGCAAGTCACGACGTACAGCCACAAGGACGATAACAACAGGTGGCTTATAAAGCCGTACGATAAACAGGCGCTCGACAACGTCACGCTGATCAAGCACGGAGATTTGGTACGGCTGGAGCATGTACAGACGAAGCGTAACATCCATTCGCACCGGGAGCAAGCTCCGGTTACGAAGAAACATCTGCAGGTTACTTGCTACGGAGAGGTATGTAATATAGTTTTAATTTCAAATTTATTATTTATTTATATTAAAAATAGAAATTTTAACAAATATTAACAAAAAGAGAGAACGCTTTATTGAATTGAAAACTTTTGAAAGCTCATGTAAGCGTTAGCTTCGGTAAAGATGTATAGATGGCGCTAGTGTCGCATGAGAGAAAGTTTGCTTTCAACTCGCACAGTGGTAGAAATTGATTCGAATATTGGCCACATACGTTATTTAATTATGTTTTCTTCACCTCTTAATTCTGCAGGAAGGCCAGGGTGACACGAACGATGTGTGGTTGGTGCAGATCGTCGGCGGAAAGACGGGCCAGCTGGTCGAAACGGTTACGAGCAGGTTGACCTTCTACCACTACATCGAACGGTGCGTCCTGACGACCACCAACAAGCAGCTCCCGAAGTGGGGCTTCGAGCAGCAGGAAGTTACCTGCAATCCCAACATCCGCGACAAAGCCGCCCAGTGGAACGTGGAGGACAATCAGTTTGATAAATGTACGCAAGACGGTCCTCCAACGCCCGGTGGCAACTTTGATTGACTTCTTTTATCTTTTCCAACCTGTTTTTGTGGCGCCAGTGCCGAGCGTCAACTTTCAGGTGTACGCACCGGGCTTCATTAGTAGGTTCTTCGAGTCTCACGCCGTTATGCTGCAGGGCAATGCCGGACTGAAGCCGAAGGAGGGCGAAGTTACCAGTCGACCGTGGCAATGGCCCATCAACTACCGGGTGAGTAAACATGCGTCCCCAACCCGGACCCGCCAACCGTGACTGATCGGAATCGATTTTAAAGTCATCGTAATGATGATGGAGCCCCGGTACAAGGGGGATGCACCGCAAGCTGAACTGTCGGCCATGTTCTCAAGTCGATGTCCTGCGCGTCGTTAGCACGCTACTCACCTCCATAATTCCGTGTCAATAACCTTTTATCGCGATACGCTTCCTTCCGAAGTGGGGTGCTTGCCAGTGCGTTAATTAAACTTATGACTAACCAATCACCCCATGCGGCAATCGTCCATTGAACGGCCCAAACCGGTTATAGTGTAATTAGAAGCTTTGGCTCCTCCGAGATGACCCCTGCCACCAGTGGGATCCTCTTTACGAATTTCTTTGCGAAGGGGTGCTATTCCCCTCATTAAAGCGACAATCGCACCTCCATAATCGAGTTGTCCTAACGAGAGTGAACGCAACATTCCACGCCAGCGTATCGGAAGTGAAGATTTTGCGCGTTTCGAGTGCGAGGAAAGATGCGTGTGCGAATATGGGAACCGGAACCCTTTCCGCCCTGTTCGTGTTCGGTTTGAGCACGTCATCGAGCAATTAAGACGCTGTTGGCGGAATACCTGCCACCGGGAAAGGTCGAGGTCGAAGCGGACGTATGCGAAGTAATTAAGAGTTCTTGAAGATTCCGTGTCGTATGTGTGGATGTCGGGGGAAACTAGGGTCGTCTACGTCTCCGTAATCCTGCCTTAAGGAGGAGGCCCGTTCGATGGGATCAACTGGATGACTTTAAGCGCAGCGAGTGTTACTTAAAAGTCAACCCTTGTAGTGAGCCATACAATCCTGCTTGGAACACCGAAGTTAGGATGAAGTTGTCTTTTCACGCTTAATTGCTGCGGCATTTTGTTCGTCTGGCAATGCGGATGGATAGAAACTTGGAGAAATATTAATGGCCGTAATGAGATCGTTTTGGAATAATGTTCCTTATTGTGTCATATATCTGTACACACAACGATTAACGTGAGGGTTGATACGTGTAGAGTTCATTGCAAGGCGCTACTAGGTGGTGGAAACATTATGGGTTTAAAATTGACAGGTTCTTAACAATTCCGCAGTAATGTCTCATGGTATACTTGCCTTTTAAATTGTACCTACTTAACGATGGCTGAGATCGTGTTCAAACAGACCTAGCAGAGTCTTTTCTTTCCCGGACAGTCAAGAAACATCTTCCACACAGTGATTGCATTCACCTAATCATGATGGGCCATTCAAAACCCTCCAATATCAATTTTGGTTTAAGACAAAAAAAAAACATACCCTAAACCCTCCACGGCTAATATTCGCACGGTCCACTTTATGGTCCTACCTTCTCAATGTCCGTCAGCTGGTGGAGGTATATTTTCGCCCATCCCCTCCGAGCGCTCACTTCGACCTTGCCCGCCGGACACAATTTTTCGCCCCATTGAAAGCCATTTAAAGGCCGGAACTTTATCACCAGTAAAAACCGTCAGCTTTACGAATTTCTATCTGGGTGCGTGTGTGTGTGTGTGTGCATGTTTTTTTTGCTCTCTTCTCCTTTACGACGTATCGCCCACTTGCGACCAAAACAAACTTCACGGCGTAATGACTAAAAGCATGCACCGAAGTAATGCTCAGTTACGGGCTCGGGGCATCGTCTTTCCGCCTGGGATGAATTCAAATTCAGGCCCATCCCCCATCGTGCTGCAGAAGAAAAAGTTGCTGCCAGTGTTTTACAACATACCTTTCTCGTTTGTTTCTCTTTCTTTTTCCTTCTTGTGCTGTTTCTTCCCGCTTTTTTTATGTTACCGTCCAACCAGGGTCAGTTCTTCTCCGGTTCCGACCATCGCGTTTATTTATTGGGCAACCCAATCATCTGGTGGAGCAATTTGGTATTTTTAGCACTCTTTTTAATCATCTTCGGCGTGGAGATTATCAGATATCAACGCAGCTCAGCCGACGGACCGTCCGCGACCAGCCAGGCGACCCCGACGACGGTACCAGCCGCAGCAGACGGTAAGTGTAAAGCGGTTCCTCTCCTTCAAGGGTGTTTGAACGAAACCGAGCCGGAAAGTAACCGACGGCATGGCCTACTTCTACCGGGTGTAACGTTTCACGAAATATTTCCACCGTAACTTTTAATTGTCCGTCAGGTTTCGGTGGAAATACAGGAAGGCGAGTAATATCCTGTCGAGCGTAAATTGGTGACCCAGCCGGTACACAACGAGCGGTGAGGCGTTTTTTTGTTCGGTCCTCTAGCACGAACGGTGTCGCCTTTTACTGGCACTAGAAATTAGGACAACAAATTAGCTCCGAGCTCGAATTTGAGCCGACTCACGTTGCACCGCGGACACTTGAAATTGCTTCTAATCGGCGGGACATTAAGGGAAGGCCCGTTGTTCGTCTCTTTGTATCACGCTGGAGTATTTACTTGGAAGGCAACATTTCAGTAGAAAGTTCGAGTCAAACTTCCAAGGTTATCTCTCCCTTGGGGTAAAAGAGATCTTGTTACAGGTCTTGATGTCCGAAATAGTGATTTTACGACTTGAGCTTCGCCGTTTACGTCCTCAAACCAGATACTTGAGGGGTGTTTTGAAAAATGGTCTTCAATAGAAATATGATCGTCTGTTATACACGAACTGTTATACAATCCATACAAATAGCCTAAACTAAGCCTACTAGGATGACTCAATGACTATTTCGTTACCTTTCAAACTCTTTTCAGCCTCGAAATGGCAACTCCTCCGGGCCGCCCTTTGGCTGTTCGGGGGCTGGCTGATCCACTACCTACCCTTCTACGCGATGGGACGCGTGCTCTACTTCCACCACTACTTCCCAGCGCTCGTCTTCAACTCGATGCTCGCCGGTAAGTGCCTGTTTTTCCCGATCGGACGCATTGTCACTTCGCCACTCATTAATCATCCGGCGGCCATCATCATCATTTCCAGAAACGCCAGCGAACAGAAGAGGGCGAAAAAACCTCTCCCAATCGTTCCAAAAAACAAATGAATATTCTAATCACTCCGTCACCGGCGTGAACCAACAAATTGGTGAGATTTCGGCAGGGGCCTTTGTGTTTCCGCAACCGTCACTCCCGGAGCTGTTCGAAGCCGAGGGTCGAACCGATGGCGTAGGCCAGAGGGATTATTTAATGTAATTTAATTGACAAACTTTCAAGTCAACCCGTTTCGCACCGAATCCGGGAGGTACGGCGAACCAAGCAACACCAGCAAAAAGAAAAACACGCACGCCCCCCAGCACTGCGACCATTTCATGAAAAGGACCGAAACATCGAAATTAAGGACCCACAAAAGCTCGGGATTCCCATCCACCAGCCGCGCCGCCTCCCGGGTGGGCGCTTTGTTGCCGGGGAAGACAGGAGATGGATGTGTTTTTAACGAGGCAGCCCACTCGTCCCACTTGCCTTGCGGACGCAGTCCTGCTGATTGACGTGGACGTGTTTCGAATCGGGTTCGGTCGGGTTTTCGAAATGGACTTTGTAAGTGCTTCGTTTTTTTTTACGCTGAAGTCCTGGCTGCTGTATTTCCATGCTCCATGCGTGTTAAAATGTGGTACAGTAAGAGCAGCTTCCTCTTGGTTGAACGCATACTACGGAATCAGGTCGTACGAATTAAATGCACGGGAATCCGGCACTATTCGAAAGCCACTCGAACTGATTGAAAGCACCATATCGGAAGCCCGAAAAGCGCGCGCCCACACACATACCCTCCTTTGTGCAATTGAATTTTTCGATGGTGATGCTTTTTTTACATTAATTTTTAAAATTCATATTTTCACGCCCCACCGAGCGAGAAAACTGGATCCGTTCTCGGAAGCCAGCGGCGGAAATAGATAGTGAACGTGGTACGGGTAAGTGATTATCCTTTCACGAGGAGATGATTTTAATGAGCTCTTCAGTTGAGCGGGCCTGCATCATCCGACCCGAAGTGGTGTGTGTGTGAGGACGGGTTGATTTTTACCTCGGGTTTGGCTGCAATTGGCCAAACTGACTGACTGCAAGCCACCGGCGCCGGCACCATCGAAGCGTAGAAATTCAATTTCATAACGAAATTAGTTTTCCAACCCCCGTTTTTCACCGACACCCACCCCCGCGCGGTCTGCGATTGTCTGCGATAATCGCGGCGAAAACTCATTATGAAAACCACACGCAAAACGCGAACGGCGGGGCTGGTGCGGCTGACAATAAATTTTATTGTGAAAAGACGTCGCCCGTCCCGGCCCGTTGCAGCGGCAAAACTTTGATTGGTGTAATCGCATGTTACGTGGAATCAATTAAAATCGGAGCGAACTATACGGTGGGTTTGTTTTGTGATCAATTTACCGTCACTTTATGTGATATTACTGTTCAGCTCGGTGCGCTCTGTTGCCATAGCACTTCTATTGCTGCGTCGTTCATCGATTTTTGATCGAAGCATAAGTGCTTTTTTATTGTGACACTTAAACCCATCTACTGCTGCACGGGTTGCATACATTCGGGCTTTAAAAAATGGTTTAAACATTGTCATAATTGAATGAAAGCCCTCTTGTATCCCGGGAAGGTTTAGGTCCTGGGTTACTATGCGCCTAAACGTATGCAACGCATGTCATACGTTTATATCTATTCCAAAATTGGTTCAAAATTGGCAAATATTCACTTTAAAATTCAACATGCCCTTTCAGTTCAAACAGCTCTCTATATGTAAGTTTTTATTTATTGCCTACATTTAGGCGCTAAAGGTAACACAATTCATTCATGCTTAGAGGATCAAATTCGACTGAAAGTTTTGGACGGAAATGGCAATGGAAATTGCAATTCCCAGTTAGAACAGCAGTAATATTGCTTTCCTACATCCAAACCCGCATTATTCGCTTTCTCGACCGCCGAAACTATCCAAAGCAAACTTCCACATGGTCCTTTCGAGAGGCGGAATGACTCTGGGGCTTAGAACACTTGTTGTACAAGGAAACTTCCGCTGAATGGGAAGGAAAAGGCAGAAGAAAAAAAAATCAATCACTTCCCCCGAATTGACCATCCTTAACATCATGATTTCTCACCGGGATAGCAAAACTTATACCAAAGGCAAAGGCACTGCGGCACTGTGGCATTCAAAATTCAATTTGTATGCGTTCCTGCTGCTGGTGCTGCTCCTGCTGCTACCATAACGCCCCACAGTACATTTGTTCCCAGCCGGGGCGGGAGTGGAAAAGTGGAAAAATGTTAAATTACTCCAAAATTACTTGCTCGAACAACTTCACACAATGGGGATGAACAGTCGCATGCATTAGCCTTGGCAACACCGAAACGCATCTCGCCCTGGAAGTCCCAGCCCGGCCCGGCCCGGCAAAAGGTCAAGGCAGGAGAAATCCAATTTCGTAACAATCGAACGGCGGCGCTGGAAAAACCGGGAACCGTACCGTGCGAAGAAAGGCGGAACGGTGCCGGCTGAATCGAATGGAACGATCTGAAGGAGAGAGAGAAAAAAACAAGAAACCCCGCGATGCCGGTCACACGGGGCAGGAAAGCAGGAAAAGCCGGGAAAAGAATACACACAAGTTTAAGGCAACTTGTAGCAAAATGTCGAAGGAAATGGGACGATTGTAATAAAGCAGGCTGGAGGGAAAAGAGGGAAGGGAGGGGAGAAGCAGGAAGCGGCGGAGGGTGCGTTTCTCGGATGATGATTTCTTCCGCTTCCGCCTATAGGTGCGTTTTCCGTTTTCATTTCGGCTGTCGGCTCGGACATCAACACATTTCCTACGCCATTGCCTCCGTGCCAGTTTTTTTTTCTCTGTTGTTCTTCCTCTTCTTCGGCTTCAGCTCTTGCCTGCTTTCTGTTCCGTCGCCCGCCGGTGAAAGGAAATCTCTTATTGGAACCATGCTTCCACGTTTCCCAGTCCTCGGTTCAATCTGATCGACGCCCCACGGCCAACGTTGGGCCAGGTTTGTGCGACAAAGTTTCCACTGCAAGGGCTTCCACGTTTTTCCGCCGAGCCCCCGCTGGTAATGGCCACCGCAGACGGGCCGAACCGTGTGCACCGTAAAACGAGAAAGCAAATCAATTGGACAGCCCAGTGACATCTTACAAGCGAACGCAACGCTGTTCTATTTTCCTTTTCTGTGCGTCCTTTGAAGTTTGACCGGGAGTCGGGGCCGTTTGAGTTTGAAATGGCGTCCCACGCGTGGGGGGAATTCAGCGAAGCGCAACTTGTTTTTTGTTGGTTTAAACTTTTGAAGTCCATTTCCACCCGGACGATACGGGAAGCACTGGCAATGTCCCGAGATCATAACAATATCGTTCCGTAGTGTTAGCAATTTAGGGGATGTTGTTTTTTGCGCCTCCACTTTTCAATTCCTCATTTTTGAGCGACTTTAATTCTATCGCCCAATTGGCCCAGTGTTGTGTACATTAAACCGAAGCTTATTAATTATTGGACGGTGTGTGCTAAATCAAATTGTTCGCTGCGAAACGCCTAAATAAATCCCGTTTCCATCACGAAACGCACCGAAAAGCATGCTTCCGGCCGCACACTAATAGGTCACACGCGTGTGCTTATTTGCGTGTGTTAATATCCGCACTTAAATTGGCTCTAATGACCTTTCGTCCATCGCAGCTGGGCCCACCGCAACACCGCAATCCCCAAAACAACGGTGACGAAATCGATAAATGAATGCCAGAGGGTGGTTTTT
>KB672979.1:4363906-4384736 GCA_000349145.1 Anopheles dirus
GAGCGACTTTAATTCTATCGCCCAATTGGCCCAGTGTTGTGTACATTAAACCGAAGCTTATTAATTATTGGACGGTGTGTGCTAAATCAAATTGTTCGCTGCGAAACGCCTAAATAAATCCCTTTTCCAACACGAATCGCACCGAAAAGCATGCTTCCGGCCGCACACTAATAGGTCACACGCGTGTGCTTATTTGCGTGTGTTAATATCCGCACTTAAATTGGCTCTAATGACCTTTCGTCCATCGCAGCTGGGCCCACCGCAACACCGCAATCCCCAAAACAACGGTGACGAAATCGATAAATGAATGCCAGAGGGTGGTTTTTGTCTTCTTTTTTTTCACCACTCACGAGGATTTTCGGTTGTTTGGTTTGGCTGTCGAAATCCCCGTCCCGTCCATAAAACAGTCAACCCAACACCACCTACACCTACGCACACACACACACACACACAAGCTCGCTCGCCACATTTATTGCCACAATATTTGCGCGCTGCCTCCCCTCCCCCTCTCTCTCTCTCTCTCTCTCTCTCTCTCTCGCTCGCCACGTTTCACCTGCCACTCCCGCTGCTCATTAGGGGTTGGTCAGTTGGTCACTTTTTCGTGGACCCGATCGCGCACGGGATTGGGG
The DNA here is from genome assembly GCA_000349145.1 of Anopheles dirus. NCBI lineage: Eukaryota > Metazoa > Arthropoda > Insecta > Diptera > Culicidae > Anopheles > Anopheles dirus. The sequence continues at coordinate 4,364,536 of KB672979.1, forward strand.
GCCCGATTTCCGCCGTGTTGGGAAATTAAAACACAATCCTTTCAGCTTTACGGTCCATTTCCCATTTCCTCTGCGCGGCGTTTGGGGCTCGGGGTGGTTTGCCAGGAGAGCCCGCGAGTGGTTGGGAAGGGCCGTTCTGGCTGCCGCCGTGAGTAAATTATGCCGAATGCATGCTCACGTCCGCAAGGACGCAGCCGGCGGACGGGGCTTCGGGGCCGGCGAGAGGTGCCAGATTGCCGGGAAACATTAATTGGTTGATGGAAATTGATCTTGTTTATTAAACAATTGATGAGCTAGCTCAGGCGCTGTGTCTTGTACGTGACGAAAACGGTGCCGTACGTTTAATGTGCGGCGATTGGTGGGGCGAGTAGAAATACGAATGGAAGAAAGATACGGATTTAGGCGTTGTGATTTGGAATTCATTAGCTTTACTGGCAGTTACACACATTAATAAATTGAGCGAGGGGAGAGCCACCGCTAGCCAATAAAGCGTTGATAGATCAATAAGCAAGCGTTTCGTGGAACAGATTGCATACCTTCCGGCGCACAAAAGCTGGAAAGAGTATGAAAAGCAATGAAGTGAGTATAAAACTTACCAAAAATTCATTAATAAAGCCTTGATTTTAGTGCAAATTGCATACTTTTCGCGCCTAAATGTATGCAAAACGCTCGCAAGATGGCGCTGCATGAATTTGTAACATCCTTCTCACAAGTAGGCCACGAGTTAGTCGCTTGAACATGCGTTTCCATTTTCCATCACTCACTGTATTTACCCGTGTGCCAACGTGTCCATGACCACACACCCACGCAGCTGGGCTTCTCATCGTCACCCGCCATTACGCGGCGCGCCTGAGTGTGCGTACGCGTGCTCCAATTTCAGCGGTCATTAATTTTGAACACCACCAAAACACCAAACCATCGAAAACCGCACGGATTTATCGGAACGTCGCAAAGTTCGTGCAGCGCGCGGGGGTTTTCTGCTCAATCATCCTGCGTTCGGTACGGCGTCACATGAATGTCACATGAGGCGGGAGGCATAAAAATGGGGTCCCAAACCAAGAAAAAAACGGTGGGTTTGCTTCCGAAAAACGGAGCATATTTTACGTTCAGTGCATAGTTTCACTCAACCACACACGGGGGTGGGTGTCGTTCTAGCAGTGTGCGGTCGGCCCGCACCGAACCCATCCCGGTCCGTTTTCGATTCGAAACTGTTGTGACTAACCGCAACCGATTGTCCCCGCTTTTCTCTTCGTTACAGGTGTAATGCTCGATTACATCACCGGCCGGCTGCCGGGGTGGCTGCGGCACGTCTGTCTCGGGACGGCGATGGCGGGCCTGGTGTACAGCTTCGCCCTCTTCTCACCACTGGCGTACGGCATGAGCGGACCCTTCAGCCACGAGCCCAACTCGACGCTCGCCTCCCTCAAGTGGCTGACCAGTTGGGAGTTTTAGCATGCCGAACTAGGCGACCTGCAAAGTGTATGCTTGCGAACAAAAAAGAGATTATAGCTGATTGTAGTCCGGCCTACCACAAAATACTCGTTAGTTTGCAATAAAAATGTCTGTTACTAGTTTCTATCGAAAGGCTTCGACGCACCACGCTTCCAATAAAACATCATCCTGTATATCTTACCTAGAGCCCTTACCGCAATCGATAATAACTTCACATTTCACGAGCCGTGATTGGCCATTTTTCGAGATCCCTCTCCCTTAGTCCGCCCGCAATAAACTATGCCGAAACATTGCCCATTATCAGATTTTTAAATTGCAATCCCGTTTGAGGCGCGTTTTTTTTTGTTGCTACTCCCGAACCGCAACCGTAACATTCTTGCGAATCCCTTCGCCAAAGGGTTTGCGGTTTCCGGATCATTATCTACAGCTCGTGATAATGCTGCTGCTCCCGGAATAATCGAGCAACATCTGGGCCCCCCGTTTGCAAAACCACCGCAAAAGGGATCAAACATGGGCCGAGACATCGGTGAGCAAAAAAAAAAGGGTTACCGGTAATCCACCGGCAATTTCAATCTTTATTTCCATTTTTCTCCCGTCCGCTTGGAGTTGGCCCCATTGTTGCGGGGCCGGTAATAACAGTTAACCCGAAGGCGCCCTTTCTGCCCCGGGAAAGGGTTGGAGAGAAAGAAAACGAAAACAAGTTCGTATGCTCGATTAAGACAGTGAGGTCAATGAGGTGGAAAAGATTTATTCGTGTCTCAGCGCGCGTCAACGACAACGGACGCACCAGCAGAGGAGCACTTGGCACTCACTTGAGCATCCACTTAGCTTCGCAAATGACCGAAGACGCACCCCCAGCCCCACAGTGCGGGATCACAGTCCCTAACCCTAACGACAAGCCATTAACACTTCTTCGGAAACTAGAATTACAACGGGCACGGATCAGTGCCAGCTCATCCCTTGGTCATTACAACGTCTCCGAGGTCTCCAAAGTTTCGTCACACTCGCTCTCTCTCTTTCTCTCCTCTGCCCCGTCCGGCTCTTGGTGACCAACGAATCGAAAAGCAAACATTTGCTAACAAATTGTAAATTGCTTTTCAAAGAACAACCCGAGGCTCGGGGAGAAGAAGAGCACATCGCATTTCAACGTCCCATGGTCATCATGCGGAGCTCGGGACGCTAGTAGTCAGTACGCCAGCAGTTCGGATTTAACTTCTCACCGTTTGCCGTTCTTCGGAGGACGGGAGGGACGTCGGGGAGAGTACGAAGTGCGGGGTGGTCTCGCATGTCCTTCAATTAATTTACTTACGGAAAGACCAAGAAATGAAGACGATGTCGTCGTCATAGCCGTCGTCGTCTGGAGGGATGTCTCAAATGTCTCATAACCGACGGCGGTAAGAGATTTCTTGTTCCGGACGTTTGTTGGATCACAAGCGTAACCCGAACCGCCCCGGAAGAGTTGGTGGTCGCTAGTGTAATAGTAGTTTTAGTTTGAATTGCTCTAACTGGTGGCTGAGTCACGGTACTACGTCGGTCTGATTTATTTGAGATATTTCACAATCGTTTTTAATTATCACAATTTTTGATTTTGTTGTTTTCTTCAAAGATGCTTCGAGGATTCGAACGCTTCTCCCGAAACAAACTACTCACATGGAATTAGAGACAATATTTACATTGCCTGCCCTCACTATTTGCATAGAAGCTGCATCGGTTTGATTATTTGCCATGGTGGAGCTTCGGAAGCATATCCTAGCTATGTTGCTGCGTTGATTAGAAGCAACATGTGGTTTTGCTCCCATCTCGACCAAATCTACTCCGTCGCAACAAGTGTGCTACATTAGATCTCTTTATGCAATAGGTAAACTCATGATAAATATTTGAATAAAAAACAACTTTAATGAAAAAAAAACTACTAAAAATTATCTCTCAGAGAGATTTTCTCCATAAAGCAAATATATGTTGTTCAATTCACGCCAGCATTTTGCCACACAAACTTTCTTAATAATAATCCACTTTAAAACAAATTATCACACCATATGTCCCCGCCAGAGCGCTCGCCCGTGATTGATAAATTTGAATTATTTTTCAACTTCTTTTCCCGGCTTCCCGGTTGCACTTCCCCTCGGGGCCGGCCGCGGGAAAATCACCCAAGTGGCATTATTAAAATTAATGCAAGTCCGCCATCTCCACCCCCCCTTTTAACACCAGCAGCGCGCGAGCAAACAAAAACAGTGCAAAACAAACCGTTCCCGTTCCGTATCCGTTTGCGAAATGTCACACACACGCACGAGAGAGAAAAAAAAAAGCACCAACCACAGGGCGCCTCCATCGCTTGCGGTTTGGTTGTTTTGGTCAGAGGGCGAAGCAGTGCCCGCGACGCGAACCAGCCAAACGTGCATCCGAACGAAAGCGTGGAATCAAAACACAAGCCCCAAAACGGTTCCATCCTGCCACGGTGCCGTTGCATGGCTCGTTCGTATGTATGTGTGTGCGTGTGTCGGGTTGTGTTAACCCGCAGAGCAACGCCAAAATGTCAAAACACACGAAGGAAACCGTGTGCGGAGAAATGTCCTCGTGCTGAGGCAAATATCATCGAGACACCGACGGAAGGGAGAGAGAGAGAGCGAAAGAACGAGAGAGCGAGAGCCGGAAAATGGCATTTATTTATTTTCGAACTCAAACACACGTTTGATCCGTGAGTTGCGCAAACTCACCACCCCAAACATAGCTTGTTTTCGCTTGACACATGGCCAACTTGACAGGAGAGACGGTTAGTGGTGAGTTTCGGTGTGGCACATTCCCACACAAACACAGCAAACGCATCCTTTGTTGACGAGCGTGTCCAGATGGGGAGCACACGCGTACCGCGGGCGAGCGTGTGTTGGTGTTTCGCCATCTCACCAATACACCTACCCGTCCGTTCCAGCACGAAGCGGAGCATCGGCATTTCTGTCAGTCGGGGAGAACAGGACTCACCACACGGCACAGCAAAGCGTGGTCGTCGTTGCTCAGCGCCTTAAAATGGAGCGATGTCGGCAGGACGATTCTCAGTTAAGCGGTCTCTATTCGTTCGGTCGGTCGGATTGGCAGCCAGGAATACGTGTGTCGAGCTGAAGCCGTACGCCACGACGGATTGCGCCCGAAACACCACCACTTCAGCTTCATCGACCACCGGATAGTAACAGGCGAGCTGTCAGGCAGGTTCACTACACCCTTCATCCGAGCCATCCAGTTCCGAAGTTCCGGAGTTCCGGAGGTCGAGAGTTCGGTCAGTCAGGTTAGGCGTTTCTTGGGCTGGTGGTGGTGGTGGCTCCGGAAACAAAGGTGGCCAAGGTGAATCGGATTGAAACTTCCGCCCGTGCTGGTGTGAGTGTGTGTGTGTGTGCGGGCACATATACATGCACGCGCTCAAGGGGTTTTCGGAAGGACAATCGGCCTCTCCGTGCGAGTGCGAGTACTCATAAAAGTGGAACTGCTGCGTCAGTGTGAATCGTGTGTGCGTGTGGGGATTGTTGTTTTCTTATTGTGCCCCAAACCGTTTCGCTCCATGCTGCGCGTGTTTGTGTTGCGTGTTGGTGTTATTGTTTCTGAAACGCGACCGGAAAAGAGGGATCGAAACGGTGGCCCACTTTGGGCACAGTTTTTTTGGGGACGTACCGATTGTTGTGGTCCCGTTCCCGTATGGAGATTCGACCGTCATCGTCACGGGACGCAAGAGACGGTTGGATAACTAACGTATAGGACACGACAGTTTACCAGGCGGTTGTAATGCTCGGTGTGGTCAAAATGTGGATAGCAGAAAAAACAACGCTTCGAACAGATACCTTCCCTTTTTCTTGCGGGAGACATAGCCGGCGCCAACTTGAACGTCGCCAAGGGATACTAAAGTTTTGTGGGGCTTCATTTTTCCGGCCCCTCCATTTCGGTTGCTGTCTTCGCCTTCCTCAGCGTGAGCTTGGATGTTCGGTCACAGCCGCCTTTCTGGATCAGCCAGTCGGGGAGCCAGCTGGTCTGCACTTTCCCAATTCCAATGGGGACAAGTCGATGGGCAAAGTCGTTAGGTAGTGTATTTTATTGGTAACCGATAAGCGAGGGACGCAACCACGCAGCCTACTCGGTAGCCGCTAAAGGACATTCGCAAACATCAACACCATCCGATGTGGAGTGGGGACGTTGGATGTGCGTGTTGGGAAAGTTTGCCCAATTTCTTAGCACGCTCCCTCACCGTCCAAGTAGAGCGGGACGGGAGACGGGTATAATAAATATGTGAATTTGTTTCCGCGTCTGAAGACAGCCCGGGAGGAGCCCGAGCCGACAGCCGAATGAAGAGCTAAGCCGGAACCGTATGCGAACCGTGCGTCTGTCCGTGGGTGTGTAGCGGCACGGACGACCAAGAAGCACAAAAAAGGCATCTGAATCAAAACAAAATTCCAACAAAAGGGAGCAAAAACAAAACTAATGTCGTTTCCCCCTCCCGCTCGCGTCCGGCGCGATGCCACCAATGTCCGAGAAGGAGACGCTTTTCCGGAAAACGAACGAATAGATTAAGGCGTCGAAAACTTGATCCTGCCCGGGGTAGTCGGCAGAAGTAGAGTGTTTGTAGGCTTGCCGGGGAGTTGCTTTTAAGTAGCGGGCTTCTTCTAGGGCAGGGGGGGGGGGGCGAATAGTAGTTGGCTCGCCTCGATCGAAGCAGCCGGGCAACAACAAAAACAGACAAGCGAAACGGCCGTAAGAGAAGGATTGCTGGGAGGAGTTTTGTGTCGGTTGCCTTTGCCTCGCAGAAGCGGCGATGGCGACGAACTGCATAAGAGTGGCCCGTAGCCATGTTACAATCGATGGAACCATCCTTTCGAATTCCGTTGCCCCATTGCCAGCATTAAAAGTGTCGCCACTAGCCAAAACTGTGACGACAACAACGGTGCTGCTGGTAGAGGTGATGGTGGTGGTGGTGACAGTAAAAACAAGCTACTCAAGCTATTTGCTTGCTTGCGGGCTCTGGGTGGGCAGTGGCATGCTTCCCAACGAAGCATTAAAAGTGTCTGCTCCTCGTTGGCCAGTAAAATATGATCATGTTGAGAATCGCTGTTGAGTTTCAATCCTCACCGACTCCGACTGGTGATGTTTTTAATGTGAGCCATAAAAAACCGATATCTGGACAATGGAATGTGCCAGAGAGAGGATGATGTTACTGTGCGATAAAAAATACCCGGTCTAGCCTACTTACGTTTCATGCCGGGAGATTGTTTTGGTTACCAAGAACAATCAGCTTAACGACCGTTTCCTTCCTTTTTTCCATTTTATTTCTGTAGTGAGCCGTTGGCAAGTAAAATGTGACAATCCATGCCCATCATAGTAGGCACCCGAAGGCTGCGGAAAGTGATCACCGGGGTGTTGGAGTGAAGTGTTCGAGAAAGAATAGCGCATTTCCCGTAGAATAACTTAAATTAAAACAAGTGTAACCTACTAGCGGGAGCTTCACCTGCGCGTCGAAGAAAGTGGTCGATTGTACGCCGAGGTTAAACCATGACGGGCAGCCACTCCCATGGCAAGTTCAAAACGTGACGTGCGGCGCTATCAAGCCTGAAGAAGTGTAATTGCGAAACGAGCGAAGAAGCAGAAACGACACAAACCGCCTCGAAAAAAAAACTCCGGCTCCCACTCCAGCGTCCGCGACAAATTGGGGGAAGTTCTTGGAAGTCGGAGCGACGGTTCAACAGCTTGCATCTCTGCCAGAGACACAAAGAGCCGCCAACACCGGGACGGTAAGTGCCTATTAGTTAATTAGAACACCCGAGTGGAAGTAGAAGCGGCGGCAGAAACAGCGGAAGAAAAAACGAACCTCCCGCCGCTGTGGCTGTGGATGCTGCTGTAACGCTCCGGTGGATGTGACGGGCCGCCGGTCGTGAAACTGTCAAGTATCCGTGCGGCAGGCATCTTCAAATTCTACGTCAATTCAAGATGCCGCGCAGCGGATGGGGGCATCCGTTTTCTCTGCAGCTCCGAAATTAACTTCCATGCGTGATTGGCTCCGGGGAATTTCAGGCACGCTCATGACGGGACAGTCTGCAACGGTCCCTTCGCCGGGGCCCTGCACGCGCAAAAGGATCCATTTGGCTGCGGCCAGGCGTCCCAGCGTGCCGCATTCCAGCAGGCCCGTCCCTTCTCACGCTGGAGACGTGCGATGGACGCAAGGCGCGGCGCAAATTACCTGTTGAACAATGACGCAGCACTACGCGGATCAACAATGGCGCGGTCCTTATTGGATTTCGTGGTGGAGATGATAGGAGTGGGGACTTGTTACCAATAACGAATAGACATTTGAAATGTGATGATATCGGTAAGACGTCCCATTTTATTAGGAACACTCCATGTGGAACTATCGCAAGGGTGGATAATTGTATTGCCATAATAATAATGGATGTTTATTGCTACCTGCATTGTATTTCACATACCAGTGCCAGTAGTGTACTTTACCAGTACTTTACAATCTGCAACACAAGCTATTGTAGCGGAAATACTATACTATTTTGGAGCAAATGTCATGAAACTGCTCTAGGATATGCTTTTCGTACTACAATCGCTTAGGAACATTTGTCAAAACGCCTTCTAACCTATTGTCCAGACCTATTAAAGCTGGTCTACTAGCACGGTATCGACGTACATAGTTTCAACAAAATGCAGCACACCAAAAGATCACGACTGACATGGCGTCACGCGCATTTGGCAGACCTGCGCTGCACTTCCGCTTAAATAACTAACACGCCAAACTGTAACCACATGCCTGATCATCCAGCCCACCGAATGCTCTCCAGCCGCACGGCTGAAACCGAACCGGAAATCAAAGCAACGGACCGGCGTACGGCGCATCTCTCGCCCACGGAGCGCTGCATTCCAATGCAAATGATTAAATCAACATTTCACAGTGAGTTATACAACCGGAGAGAGAAATTATAGCCCCTCCGGGTGGGGGAAGTTTTATTTCATATGCCCACCGACACCCACCGACTCCCCGGGTCTGATCCGGGTTGAGTTGTGAAGGTAGCCTCGGCCGTGGGACGTTGATATAAATCTTGTCCGGTAGACTTATTTAGTGGGCGGCAGGTGAACCGTGAATCTTTCCGTTTCGTTCCGCCGCCGAAGCTGACCAGCTCCAGGGGCTGGGCTCTCGGTAGAGAATGTGTCCGGAACAAAAGGGGCCAGGAAAACAGGCGCATTCACCCACCCGGTCGGCAAATCGGCCCGCTGCCATTCCGAGCTGCTTAGCTGTGATTATGCCCGAGTGGGGCCAGCCTTGCGAAGTGTAGCTAGCGGGATAAAACGGCGCGCTTGTCGGACTGGAGCTGGAGCAGACATCGAATGGTCAAAGCACGCGGGATGTAGTTCGCTTCATCACGAGCCTAGCCATTCGATTGATTAGTGTGCTCCTTTTCAAGGACTCGGCCGCCCGTTCGCTCATCCGTTTCATCCGTTTCAAGGTTGGTTTGCTCGGTCAGTGCGGTCGTGAGGGTGCAGCACGGTGCGCCAAACAGCGCACACTGTTGAGGAGAAAGGATGTGGAGAGTGAAAAAAACTCACACAGCTCGGCACGGCGCATTTCTGCCCATGCCACGCGGTGCGTTGCGTCTGTTGGGCAGCTCGACAATTTGAGCGCCGGCCGTCGTACAATCGTTTGCCAAGCGCAGGCTACATTATGCAGATTACTTTTATGCATTCCTGCATCGACCATTCGGACCGTTGCGCCGTCCAGTGGTCGCCGGGTGCATGCTTTATTCAGCAATGCGATCTCATCGCCAACGCCACGCTCTGACTGCGGACGCGATCAACGATTCGTATCGGTTGCGCGATTGCAAATCGAACGGAAAAGACTAGGACAATGACGTAAACCCCCGTGCCCGGGGCTGCTTATTATCCAGCGGCAAGGGTTGCTGGGTTAGTTAACTATTTCCGTTCGGAAAAACGATCGAACCATCGCACCATCCATCGCCCGATCTGGGTCATGTTCATTAACACGGACCCACATTCGGATCTTGCACCTTCCTGCTTCCTTCCTGCCGTGGAGGAACATGCCACACACACTGACACGATGAAGCCGTTCCGATAGCTTCGATAATGATTGCTTTACAGCCGGCAGCACGGAACTGTCGGCAGCTTATTGACAGTGCAATCGCGTGTGTACGCGGCTCGCTGATAAATTATTACACTGCCAGTGCGACTGACACATTTCACAAGTGCCTTAATCCTTTGAGGGCTGCGGGCACATTAGCTGGGCCGGGTACACCGCACGGAACCGGTGTGCGGCATGCACCGAACAGCAAATGTATCGCTCCATCGGGCGCAGCCAGCTGTAATTTCTTGCGGGAGCACTCTCGGCGTGTGTAGCGTGTGGGAAATCTATCTTATTAATCTTTAAAATCAATTCAATTTCCCTATGAAGCAGGAAACACATTTGAAGGACAAATGCAAAACAGAACTTTTGTATCAAATTTCCACGTTAAACGTTAGTAAAGCGTTAATAAAGCTTAAGTGAAGTGTGTATTGCATACTTTTCGGCGTAAGTATTGTTAAACAGCTTAGAAGTATGCAATTCGCATGACAAACTATTCAATAACACCTAAATTCAGCTAGCCGGAAGGTATTGAGATGCCCCTGAATGTATGCAAATCAATGATTGGCAACATGCCAAGCAGCTTCCAATCACCTTCCAAACATCAATAAGCTCTTGGCGGTTAACAGTGCGAATGTCTGTTCGAATAACAGTCCATAATGTTATCGGACTATTCTTCCACAATATTATTTCGCAAATTCTGTTTCAAACGCAAACGACATTCCACATTCACTGTCATAATTTCATCACAAAGTTGGAAGAAACAAATTCCAACAAAGTCCTTCCTCCTGCGCGCACGGATCCGCTCCCACCGGCTGAAACATAATCAAAATGCATGCATTTAATATTATTAAAGTTTTCCACTAAAATGTCGGCACCGCCGTAAGAAATCTCTTCAGCCAGCGCAACAGGCGTCAAAATGCTGCCGCCGTTTGGTATGCCGCGGAAATTCTTATCATTTCCTCTGCTTTAGTTCTGCCCGGCACCATCTTGCACAGGCCCAGCGCCGGCGATGTCTTTGCATTTAAGCGGCAGAACCCGAGACCTGGCACGGGACAGTGAGCTCGTGAGTGAGTGAGCGAGTGAGACGCACGGGTGAGAAGGGAGTAAAAAAGGCAGACAGACAAAAGTAGTTCATTAAACAAACCCACCACCGTGTAAAGTTACGACGAATGTCAACTTCGTCTAACGCAGTGCGCTTCGGAATAGTTGTCCGACCGGGTTGCTGCGTTCTGGGCATGGAAGTAGGTCTATTTAAGGGATGTCGGTGCAAAAGTTCCGTTCCGTTGCGCATGCCGCACGCTTCCGGCCGGTCCACCGCCGGACCTCACGACCCCAAATTCTGCCGATAAAGGTTTTGAGGTTTCCTCCGTGGGCTTTCCGATGGACGCGGCTTAGCTCCTGCGCAGCCGGTGCGGTGGAAGCTGCACTTTAAAATTTAACAAACTCTCCAAATCGGACTCCGAATGATCCGTGTGTGTTGGAAGGCCCCGAGACCTGGGTCTTCATATACTTCGCGGTCGGCTCTGTACATGCACAGCCCGCTCCAGACCGGCGCGTCTCTGCGTGTGTGTGTGTCTGAGCACCGTGTGTGACATTTCGCACCGAAACTTTTCCCTACCGTCTGGTGCGGCGAGCTGCTGGCTCGGCTGGAGTTGCTACCGGAGCACTGCGCCGGGAGCGAGCGACGCGATCGACGTTTTGTTTTCCGTGCTGAATTTGTTTAATATAATTACAAAAGTTTATCATTTATCGCATCTTTATCTGATGAAATTCAAATTCCGAAAGCTCAGCGACCGACCCCAGGCGACGACTCACGTTCTACAGGCGGCTGACGGTGAGTTGCCGCCGAGAGCCCTGCGAGCTCTGGGACAGCCTGCAAAGGACGTCACTTCATCTAGAGTTGAAGATAATGACGACCTTCCGTTCAGTGCCGACCGCTGTGGCCGATATCACCGCGCACAATAGAGGTCCCAGCGCCTGGTGAGCGAGTTAATTTGCAAAAGAAGACTCGGTGTATGTACGTAGGTATCATGCACTTGGCCAAAAAAGGGTCCCCACGGCTGCATCATTGCCCGCACTGGATCCCGCGGCTAATGCAGGACAGACGCGGTGGGGACCGTACCGAAAATAAAAGGATGACCACATACACACATACACAGCAGCAGCAGCAGCTCACGGAGTGCAGCCGGCTGAAGTTTATCGGGAAAGTTGGTGGCCCGTCAGAAAATGCAGAAAACCATAAAAAAGGAAAAGAACCCGCCGGCCGTGGAGCACGCTTGGGGGGATCGTTTGGGAAGAAAATAAAACGTAGCACACACACACACACACACACACACGCACACACTGGTGGGCACGGGCGCGTCGAACCCTGGAAAGTTCGGGGCACCATTTTTGACAACGATGATAAAACTCCTGCTCCGAAACAAGTTTCGCAAGCCGGCGGCGAGGCGGCGAAGGCGGCCCGTCGGTCTCGTTGTACACGGTGCCCTTTCAAGTCGACACTCAGCACGACGACGGCCACGTTTGCGACCATTTCGAGAACGACCGAAATGTGTCTCCAACGCCGGGAGTGTGAGCGATCCGTAGTGATCCCGCGGCTAGAAACTAGAGCTAGAAGTTTGTCCAAAAAGCATCAAAAAATCGCCTAACGAGTTTGCTCCCACTGCCTCAGCTCCCTTCCGACGCCCAGAACAGGATAGTGGGAGAGAGAGAGAGAGCGCGCGAACAAATTGGGGGTTAAAAAAGGGGGCAAACGATTGCCGAACTTGCTCCAATACGTCAGTCAAGCGCCTCCGTGGGCCGTTTGGCACGGGGCAGCTTTCCAGGCCGGAACCCGGGGTGGGAAATCTTTCCGTAACTCGTGGCGGCCCCTTTTTTAATTGATGAGTTTACTTTTCCAACACTTGCACGGACGGAAAGGATCGGGACGGTGGCGCGCGCGGGCCCGCTTTCGGATCTTCCCGCTCGCGCTGTGTTGGGTGTGTGTTGTGCTCAAAAAGGAAACTGTACCGTGGGAGTTTTGGCCGTATTTTGTTGTTCTTTCGCGTCGCGTCGCGCATTTGAATGCAGGGGCAGATTGTTGACACATCATTTAAAGTTCCCCGCTTAACCTGTTCGGAGCGAAAATACTCACACCCCGCAGGGTGAGGCAAGCAAAAGTTTCGACGCTTCCTTCCTGGAACGGATGCGCCCGCGATGCTGGCTCTTCCGTGAGGTCGACTTGTTTCGCGTGAAATTATCTGTAGAACGTTTCATAATCCTGGTTCGCGAGTTCTATTATAAAGTGCGACAGATTTGTTATTGGGTTTTGTTCACAAAACCATGACAAGACTGTTGATAAAATAAATAAAATAGGGAAAAATTATAATCTGTAATTATTACGACATAAGCAATAGAATAACCACCTTCAGATCCGTTCGTTATGGCTTTCTGATTCTCAACAGTTCTGTTATGGTTGCGCTCCCGGAAAGTAATGAGATTTTAATGAGCCGTTCAAACAGGACTATCTCACGTTGCACTCGCCGACTCTCAACGGAGTTTTACATTAATTTTGTGCTGCTGTAAATTAATTTTCTATTTCAATTTTAATCCATCAATCGGATGAGACGAGAGCGCGCGGCGGAAACGGCGCGGTAAGTCTTAACGTCGCGCTTATCATGCTCATCATAATTTTAATTTAATCTAGAACCTCCGCGGGGGCTCCACCTCCTAGACAACCGCGTATCAAGCTGCACTTCGTCCCACCCACCCACAGACCCTCCCACCCAGGCAGGCGCTGCTGCTCCGGCGCACGGGAAATGATTTATTTTTGCGACGAAATTTAATAAAACTTTTCCACACCCGGGTCACAAATCGTCGCAAGACACACGGTCGGGTCGGGGTCGAGTGTCGGGTGTCGGGTGGAAGGAAAAACCGCGTTCTATCCTACGCGAGGCCGCTGCCCGAGAACGGCGAAACCACGCGGCGGCAACCACAGAACGCTTTTAGCACGCGAGATGTAAAAAAAAAAAGCGCGCGCGCCAAGAAAAGTGTGGACCAAAAGCAAACGAATGAAAATGAATGCAAACGCGTTATCTTTAAGTTTCACTGTTTCGCTAGAGGGAGCCATCTCGCTCTCTTTCTCTCGCTCTCCTGGCTAAGGAGCTTTCCGGTGGGTAAAAAGCGGGTTCCATCCGAGTTCGCCCGCTCCACGGTTTTGCCACTTATGCCTTATGCCCACTTGTCCGCTGCAACATCGCACCGTCGGGTTCTGCGCGGGCGGAGAAGAACATATTGATGAGGAAGTAAATTAAATTTATTGATAAACTTTTGCCACTTTCCACCCGCGCGACCTGCCGGTGGTGGTGGTGGTGGTGGGTGCGCCCCGTGGTAGAAAATGGCAGGACGCAGGATAAGTTTCATTTCCGTGCCGCGAACGCTTCCGGGCCTGTGAACCCGCGCGCGGAAGTGAGAAGAGCGCGAGAGAGAGAGAGAGAGAGAGCAGCAAGGAAAAAAAGGGCTGTAACCTTCTGCAATCTCCTTCCCCTTTCGAATCCTGCGGTTTAACCTGCAGGATAAATCGTGTTTACGTTCGGGGCCTCGTGCCTTACAGCGCCGGGGAAAACACCGGCGACACGGGCTTTTGGTTGAGTTCGTTTTTTTTATATTAATTTTCTAATTTTCCACCGAAACCGAACGACCGATTCCCGACCCGGGGGGAGGTGGTGCGCCCTGTGCGAGTGATAAGTTTTAAGCGCCTAATTTGTTAAGGTCTGCTACATTTTATTGGATCACCGAAGGGTGCGAAATTGGGTATACAAGCTACTTTACCAACCATTATGGTTGTGCTTGTGGCCCAGAGAGATTGAGTTTTGCAAGTTATGAAATCTGCACATTTGCTTTTTTATTTAGTCACTTTGGTGGATTGGGTGATCTTGATTAAATTTGATTTTATCCCACTCGGATGATTTATTTGTGTTACTGTTTTTGCTGTTTTACATCACTTTTCTATTTCTAGAGAAGAAGAAACTAAACTAAAAACGGCGAAACATTGATATTCAGATTCAAATCCACTGCTGTGTTTAGCGTAATCTTTTACCTTCTTTTTTTATTATCAGCCCAAAAGCATGCAATCTGCAAGACAAACGCATTTTGAAATGTTCTATTAACGATTTATTTGTCTAGCTTCAATGAAACATTCAACAAACTGTAAAATAAATCATTAAAAATGCCTTTATAATTCGTTTTTAGGCAGATTACATACTTTAGGGCTGTTTCGCTGCTTTTTTCGCCAGTTTGTTGCTTAACAGCACATTTATCATGTTCTTTGTAAATTGCATTTATATTACTGCATACCTATTGTCCTAAATTTCTTTAATCATCCTGAAGGTAAACATTTTGCTTAGCAAAACGCGAACTACTAACTCTTTATTTATAATTTATTTGTTTATTCAACATATATTTTTGGTTTGACGATGTATATCAGCAGATAATCAAATAAAGTTTCTTGTATAAAGAAGATTTTATCATATGTTCTCACTTTTAATTTGAATACTTCTTCAATTTTTGTATTTTTTTCATTTCCTGCCTTCATCTTCACATCCCAATTCACACCGTTCTAATTAATAGAAAATGCGGCAATGTTTCATCGCTTCTTAGCTTCAGTCTCGACGCAACCATTCCACCGGTGCAGCAACGCCTCCCAAACGCCAAGAAATGCGTCGGATTCCGTATCGTTCGGCACGCTGGCAATACCGAACCGAGCGAACTATTCGAAGTAACCCAACCAGCAGTAATAGGAACGGTGGCGCGCCGTAAAGAACTGCTCAAGGATCCGTGCACACACACACACACTCGCTCACACACCGAACCAAACACCCGACTGCAACACCGGCTGCGGCAGAGCGGAAAGGACTGCACAGCATCCGTGCTTCCCACCGGAGGAAGGAAAGTACTTACTCCTCTGCATAATGGATGTGGAGCATTCTTCGTTTTTCGGGGTCGTTCGTTTGGGTTTCATTTTTTGCTGTTTTTTTTTGTTGGTGTTGTTGTTGTTGATGTCCCGCCACCGTGTGAGTGGATGCGGATCAAGGCAAACCGTACCGACCCGAAGGAGTTGGGACGCGGTTGTCTACATTTACAAAAATCTGCCACCTTCTGAAGCAGCTGGATGGCAGCTGGTGGGATTTCGCTGCTGCATCGCTGCACAAAGCGTCTTTTAAAAGGTGCGGTCTTATCCGTTCCGCATGCCGGCACCCCGTCCCCAAGAGGCACACACACACACACACAGACACACATGTTGCGGAGGAGAAGCTTACTTGCTTGCTTCTTGGCGTTGCTTTTGATTTGTGTCATGCTGCGCTACCGAACAGCTCGACATTTTATACACCGTTTTTGTTGCTGTTGCCGCGTCGTCCTGTCCTGTTATCCTGTGCTAACTGCACACGCTTCCCGTCGCTGGCCGTGACAACTCGTGTTCGTCACAAGTGCCGTGTCGAGTGTGCGGGAGGCTATATTTACAAGCTCCCGTTGTCACGAAGCCCATCACACTAGCCCGGACCGGGTGGTACTGCTGCGACCGGTTGTATCGCATTACGCTCGGGTAGCCTCGCAACATACTGTACGGTTATGAGCCACGTGGCCGTATGGGATTGGAGATGGGTTTTTTTTTTCGTTACCTTTTTTGTTCCTCTCGTACTTGTCCTTATCCCGTTATCGTTCCGCGCACCATGAGATGAACGCGTGTAAAGGTCACACCGGTTGTCGAAACAGTCGAAACGCGCAGAGGACGCAAAACCGTTTCCATCTCCCAGGTGGTAGCGCGATGTTGATAATAAATTGTTTTAACTTTAACAGCGGCAGCACCGGCAGTGGCGGTGATAGTGTTGACTTTTGTGTAGTGGGAAATGGGTTGGGAAGTGAAGTGTAAAACGTGGCACCCTCACATACGGGCAAAAAGAGGACGGAAATTTACCGAAGAAAAGGGATTAATCTCGGGAAAGTGTTATTGAAATTAAACACTGGTGATTATGTTATTTCTTCAATTATTATTTCGTTATTCACTCATTATTTCCTCGCTTACTTAAATAAGAAAGCGGCTTTCCTGCATTTTATTGCTAATATTAAAGAAGTTGATTTGTTTGCATACATTTAGGCGTTAGTACATGTATTTGAAAAAAAAAAGATATTCAACTTTTCGATAACATTGTACAAATAGAACGCCAATAAAACTGTAATACAGCATTTATTGTGCAAATTGTAAGCTTTCGAAATAGTTCTTTTTATTAAAAAAGAAATCAAATTGAAGTTCCATGTATATTGATTTATATTCATGCTTGGTCGTAAGCCACATTATTCACTCAATTGAATATTCATATTCTTCACCATGAAGAATTCTTTTACTGTGGCACCCTCAGTAAAACTAACACTAACACAGTCATCGAACTGTGTAACATTTCCTAGGCTCACATCAATCCCATGCTAGAATAAAGGGAAAAAACCCCAGCGCAAAACCCCCCGGCTCAACCACTGCCGCAATTACACTAAATTTGAATGTAAAATTCGTCCGCCATTTCCTGCCTTGAACCATGTTTTTTTTTATCGACCGTTCGCTGTGACCCAGTTCGCGCTTGTCGGGAATATTATTGTTCCTCAGGGAACCAGGGAATAAAAAAAAGTCCACACAAACACTAACCTCGCCAACTACCCCGAAGCGGAGAGCTGTGGTGGTCCGCAGATAAGTAAATTTACCACCCTTGCACGCTATGGGTGTGTGGGTGCGTGGGTGGGTCACGCACCGTTTGACGCACAATTCGATTGTCAGGACGATTACTGTCGATTAGAGTGTGACGCTGCTTTGACGGTGTGTGCGGACCACGAAACATCTGTTCCACCGGTGTGGTATAGTGTGTGTGTGTTGTGTGGTTATAACGCTCATGCATCGAAAGTTTATCCACTATGCCTGAATTATTACCACTGCACTGTGGGAAAAGCCAGAGGTACGATACTCCAACGTTTTTTTTTTTCTCTGCCTGCCTGCCGTGTTCACCCCTGTTGTTGTTATTGGGGTCACGGTGATCATAAAAAAAAATATGCCAACAATTTTTAGGCACGACCGTTTTGAGTGGTTTCGAGCCGCACCAGCGCATAAATGCATCCCACCGGGCAAGGAAAGATATAGGCCGCGTACAGCGCACTGGAGGCTCGCTAACGGTCCGTGTATTTATTTCCACAATAAATGGCCCGCTACCACTCAACTTTTGCTTCAGCTCTAATTAAAGCGCCCGTCTGTGCGCCTGTGAGTCGCCGGTGAAGAAGCGGTTGATAATTGGACCGAGCTGGGGCTGTCCGTGCCGGGAGCGAAACAGCGAACCGGAAGCACGCTGCAAATGGTTTCCAATAAACAACAATAGACAGGATCATCGATACGGCCGCCCGGTACGCCGGTGTGTACGAGGTAACACTGTTCTACACCAACACCGCCGAGGCACTCGTTCGATTCTGGCTCTTTGAAAACCGCTGCTCACCGTCCACTCGACGACGCCGAAGTCCACTCGACGAAGCGGATAAGGAAGTGGACGACCGGCAAGGCGAAGTTATGCGATGCCATTAAATTGCGATCCTTTCCCCCCGGCGCGTATCGGAAGCATTCAATCAGTGGAAAACAACGGGCACCTCGCACCGGCGTCGGACGGCGCCCGTGGAAAACAATTTAAATCTCAATCTCACTCCGCACACGGGCGCAATCTGCCGGCGGGTTCGTTGAAAAATTGCCCGCCAACGCAATTGCCGGGGAGTCGAGATCCGGGTCGTCCCAAGTACGGACGACTGCTTCACATTGTCGCATCCTTACGCGGATGTCGGTACAGGGTTTCTCCTGCATCCTGCACCTGCTCTACACGCACGGCGCACTATCGCAGGAGCCGATCCGACCCCTGAACATCCGCTTTTTCGATACATCCCGTGCGCAGAACCGGCACGACCATCGAGTTTAACGTTATTGACACGAATCGAGTTAGGTTAAACACGAATTATCACCTTCTCGTTGCCCGGGGCTCCCGGGCGGTCAAAAGAACTGCGGGCAAACAACCGAAAAGCCCTCCCGACGGTGCGCGCCGAAGCCCGTCATTATCACCGTCGTGTCGGCAGGCGTCGTCGTGCCGTTGCGGCCATCGCCATCGACCAAAAGCAATAATTTAATTTGGAAGTGGCTCCCGTTCGCCCGGGCGGCAGCGGACGCGTGGGAAATGGCGGCCTAACCGCCGGCCCCATATTGCCATATTGCCAGTAACAACTGCCCCGGCAGGACGTCGTGCGGTTGCTCGGGCGATCGGGCGCGGGCCCGGATCGGAAGTTGTTTAACAAAACGCGCGCGCCCACTGCGAGTGATCGAGCGTTGATTTCGGCGAGGAACAGCTGCCTCCTGCGTCGGATGATCTGTCGTGCGTTTGCGGAGAGTGCACATAAATTACAACCACCACCGAGTGGTTCGCGAAAGGAAGGTCCGCGCGTTTGGTAAGGTAAAATAATTTAATTTGATTTCACTTCAAACCTCACGCGGAAGGTGTTTTGCGGGGGGAAGGTTGTGCATATGCATATTTGCTCGATGGTGTAATTGTGTATCGAGCACTAATGAAATTAATGCCAACCGAAACCCCGTACCGTTCGGCTTTGTTCCAGCAGGCGTGCCAAGCTCACACCTGACAAAAGCGATGCAATTTATGATGCACTCGAAACATAGAATCCCCGTGCAATAGAACAATAGGCTGTATTGATCGTGCTACTTAACGTGTACGATCGTTATTCCCCATCTGATTGATATGTTTGCTTTGACAAAAGAATGGTATTGAATGGGGAATGCAGCGTGAGGGAGCGTTGTTTGTGTGTGTGCGTCCTTATTAATAGTTATAAATCGCAGAAATAATTTTAAACAAGCCGATTGTGCTTTGTTCCATCATCAGCGGTGCATCGATTTACATTACATCGGTTGCCATACCTCGTTAATGTTGCTTTGTAATGGTGCTGCTTTATTTTATTTATATATTTTTAAAAGAAGCCTGTTAACGATGAAACGATCCCTTTGTATGTATGTTTGCATGTTATGTTGATCCTTCCGATGTTGCATAGCATTTTTTTTGTTATTTTTCCTGAAGTATCAATCTCTGATTTGATATTATCATCCAATTATTGCATTCATCCACAAGCAAAGGACATTTCAGGTCATGATTGTATCATTTTTTTATTCAATGACGATTTAATTAAATGCTCAAGACGCTTGCATCAATCACTTACATATTTTACATTTTGTGTAATAAGCTTCCACGATAACATACCATATCCAAACTATAAATAATACATTCGAAAGGTTTAAGCTGATCTTTCCACAGAAAGGCACGAAGAAACCATTAATGTTATAATATCCCATAACAATTACTCGTTCGCTCGAGGGCTCTTTAAAGGAAACCCCAACCTCAAGCGATGGATGTATAATCACAAATTACACCAATTGAACGGTGCCACTCATCCCGTGAAGTGCATCTACCTTCCAGAAAATCTCCCCCCACCGGCGGTGATAAAATTTTTCCAATCTCTTTTTTTGTGTGCTTTATCTGATAACCTTCCGCTCACCGTACAGCGGATCACCTTTCAACTCACCTTTCACCAC
>KB672979.1:4390444-4405873 GCA_000349145.1 Anopheles dirus
CATCCCGGGAAAAAAAGGGACGCTCACAAGAGCGCTGCCAATCATCGCCATCATATCATCCGGGCGATCGTTTTCGTGCAACGTGAGGAGCCGACCCACGTGCCTGTGTGTGTGTGTGTGTGTGTGGCAGTTGATAACCTTTCACCCGAAACGCAGTGCAGAGGAGTGCGTCATGCCACGATGGCATGATTGAAATCGGACGACACTATCGGACGGAGAGCGTTCGAGCAGCGGACGTGACGAAACCGGACATTAAAGGCCAGGATCGTCGCCTGACCCGTTGCAGTGACGGTGTGGTCTAGCTGATGTTTGCAGAAGACCACCGCATCGAACGTTCGGTGTGGCTGTGGCTGTGTGTGTGAGTGTGTATATACATAAACCGGGCACTCGTTACCTCCACGTTCTCCAAAGTGCCTTCCGAAGGCTTCGGGGTTTCGGGGCAACATAATGAGATGTTGTGTCCAATACACTTAGGACGCTTAGGAGTCAAGTGGTTAACCTACTCGTTTGCGGGTGACTTGACGCGTTCACATCCGGGTTATTTGGTGGAGATGGTGGAGGTGGGAGAAACTTTGTAGGGTAAAACAAGTGCACCGGAGCGACACTCAGAAGTGCCCGCTCGCAGACGCACGATGGTCACGTCGTCCGGCCAAAAGTCTACACCGTCCGGAATGAAGCGTGTCCCACGCGCCGCCTTGCCGCTTCCGACGCCGTGTTCTTAGTTCCCGGGCGGTGTAATGGCGATAATCATCGCTATCAGCGACATCGTTTACACTTTTTCGTTTCGACTCGCAGACGCCCGGAACGGAACGGAAAAGCGGATGGGAAAAGGGCTCACGAAGGAAGGCCAAAACCCCGTCGGCAACGCCGGCTCGGTTCGGACCCCCATGAATGGACATTACTGACACCATTGCGAATACGAGTTTCCGGTTCGGGCAGGCACGGCATATAAATCACGTAGCTATTTGGCTCGACCCTACCCCACCACTTCATCTCTCCCCCATTTCCCACTCCCCATCCGGTCCACCATGGGACGTGCGTTCCCGGGACCTATTACAGCCCCGGCAGCGTCCACTCGGTCGGTATCGAATGTTGATACCGAATCCCATCGGTTCCCACCGGACGAATGATGATGCGTGTGCTACAATGAATTGTTTTCCGCTTCTAACCGAGGAAGGATGCCATGGCAGGACGAGCGAGATGCCTGTGTCGGAACGAGGGCCCATTCCCGTAAAACACTGCCAAATAATGGCATGATGATTGGTGATGCTCGGTTGCGTGTTGCGTTTATGATTACGTGTCCAGATCCGCCTGCCCGGCCGGTTGTCATGGTTTTGTCATCGCAATGGAGTGAAAGTTTTGTTTTGTGCTCCAGCCAAGTAGCACGATGCCAATTTGTGGTTCAGGTTTGTGCGATACAATGCGCCACAAATGAACGTTTAATAAGCTCAAATGTACAGTGTGCAATTAAAATTTACATACCACAGTATCTTCCCGAACACGGAACACTACGCAAAGTTTCACTTCAAAACCCCATCTCAAAGGATCCCGTCCCCAAGGCCACCTAGACACCTTGCTGACATGCTGAGTCATAAAACGAGACATTTTTGGACGGCAAACGGAACCGTCATAAAATGTAGGCAAATCCTACGCACACGCCTTGTTCCTTTTTCTCAATTATTTCGCTCCCATTTTATTTCACCCGAGGATATCTTGTTGCATAGCTCGGCCGTCTACCATCGGCACCAACTCGGAGATTAGTTTCATCTAAGCACGAGCTCAACAACCGGACGCAAGCTCCGACTCCTAGCGGTTCCTTTACAGTTTCATTATGGATCCTCGTTTCGCTTCCACGCGCCTTTCACACACACACATACACACTCAGCACGCTCCGTTCCAGTGGACACTCTCGGTGGATCCCTCGTGCCTCCCATGGGAGAACAAGAGGAACCGCATGAAACATCAAGGACACATCTTGGCCAAGGCCCGAGCTGGCCCGAAACTACTCCACGCTGACTCTATGCTGCCGGGCGGGTGGCAGCGCGTGTGCTATGAATTTTGAATGATTCATGTATAAATTATCCAAAACGCTTATGAATATTTAATTGGCGTGCGAAGAGAGAGGGAGTGCGAGAGAAAGAGAGAGAGACAGATAGAGACTGCGCGGAGTGGACGAAGCGGGCAGGGTGGTATTCAAACATTATTTATTTGTCCCGGGAATGCAATAATCCGCCGAGGATTGTGCTTGAAATGTGTGCGAAAGTGTAAAATGGCTGTTCATTTGGCAGCCACTCTTCAAGACGACGGCTGGCTGTGGGCGCGGGCGCACGCGCGGGTAAGGGGCGCAGGAAGCGTGTAGACAAACAAGCCCCCAGGAGCGGTGGAGCTGTGCCGAGCCTCGGTCTGTTGTTGGCGTTTGCTGGGACGTTGTTTGCTCCATTTTTGCACCATTTTCCCGACGAAACAACCGAGAAAAAAGCGCGCACACGCCGCTTTCTACCAGGCTCACTTTGTGCCTTGTGTATGTGTGTGTGTGTGTGTGCGTGTTGAGGCCGTGGCTGTGGTGTTGATGTGAAGTTACGGCTTTAAAGCTGCATGTGTGTGTGTGTGTGTGTTGAGGCCGTGGCTGTGGTGTTGATGTGAAGTTACGGCTTTAAAGCTGCAATAATGCTCGGTTTGGCGAGTGCTTATTGAATGTCGTGTAGAGTATTTGCATGGCAAATAAACGGAGTCGTCGGAGTCCGCTGCGGCTGCGGATGGCGGACGCGATGGAAATGGAAGCTGTGACGTTGTTGTCTGCAACACAGTTGACAAGTGCGCCACGAGATTTATGATGCCGAGGCCTGCCTGACGAGATGTTACGCACCTGTTTACATAATTTATTTTATTAAAATAGATGGCGCATTCGTCGCGAAGTATGTTGCGATACAAGGATACATCTTCGGATTTGGTTTGGACATGTTCTTTATTGATTTTTGGGAAATATTTTTAACACCACAATCGGTGTCTAACAGAGTATAATATATATCTGTTTCTTTTTTTTATCAGATACACTTGACTCTTAGGAAATTGCTCCATACACGCTTTATAACAATCTCTGTCTAAGTTAATCATATTTCCCAAACTTAAACAACATTTTGCATTTCTTCTGTAAAGTTTGCGAAGACCTCCGTCAATACTAAGAATACAGTGTCTGTCACTTTTCTTCACACAACATAAACTCTGCCAAACGCAGAACTCCTAGAAGACTTGCACTAGGAGCTTCTCGTATTGTTTTTTGGAGTTGTTTGGATTATGCCATTTTTTGTTGGCGCTCTCTTCAAAACTCACACTCAACCTCGCAACCCGTCCATCATGCCCGAGTGGCATATCGCCGGAACGACCGGAAACAATTCCCCGAATTGCCCATTGCAGGATGTGCTGACCTCCGAACCTCCCACTCACGCTCTCTCCCCCGGGCCGTTCTGGTCCGCTGCAGCAAAAATAATTCCCCTGACCAGCGTGGGCGGACCAGCGTGGCCGGATATATGCCGTTTTGGAACAGGAGATGAATTTTCATCCCCGTCGGAGCCCGGCGCTTGCTGTAGGGGTTCGGTACGAAATCGCCTCCATATCACCGACACCCTCCACCGGGCGGTTCGATTGTCGGCTCGGTGTTTGTCTGGGTCCGGTGGCATTCAAAAACGTAATGCCCGCGTGCCCCCTACCTCGATATGATATTTCTACGTAAGCAAGCAATAACTTTTCCACCCACCGAGGGCCAACCGGCGAGGTGAGCCGTGTGGTGCGGGCAGGCAAATAGGAACGATTGGATTCGAAGAAATATCCACATTTCGTGCCGGTCCGAAGTTTTATGTCCGACACAGCGTGTGAATTCAAATATTCGCCTCGAGAAACGGCTCCTGTATTTTCTTTTCCCATTTCTTTTTGGCGCACCCCCCCTCTCTTTCTCTCTTTTTCTTTCGTGCTCACTCCTGCAAGTCAGCAGCTTGCCTC
Source organism: Anopheles dirus (assembly GCA_000349145.1). Classification (NCBI taxonomy): domain Eukaryota; kingdom Metazoa; phylum Arthropoda; class Insecta; order Diptera; family Culicidae; genus Anopheles; species Anopheles dirus. Next base: position 4,394,441 of record KB672979.1, read on the forward strand.
AGCAGCTACTTCAAAAGTGCTGTAATCAAATTAATAGCGTCCCTATATGCCTCCGTCATCCCCGGGCCGTGAGCACTCACGGAACACAAAGGCCGGACTATTTGTTCAGACCTTCTTGGGAAGCGCTCCTTGCAGTGGTAGCTGAATCCTATTGATATTTGATTACACGTTCCACTGTTGTTTTCCTTTGTGCTTAGATGCACAAATCATTTCACGCTTACAACGCAAACTTGAGCATCAGCACGAGCAGCAAGAGCAGGAGCCATTGGAACGGGCGAAAAGAAATACATTCATTGCTCTTCAAGCTTTCTTTCAAATTGTTTCACTGTGTGTGCGCCATGCTTTAGTCATTTCTTTCCGTTCCAGGAACGGAGCCTCATAATTAACATGACAAAACATCACTTTCAATTAACCGTAGCACCCGCCTCCATAAGTTTATGTTGCGCAATCAATAATAAAGTCATCATTCATCGTGCGGCGATAACTGATAAGTGATTTTTCATGCCGTCGCTGTGGAGTGCTCTCTGCCACGGTCAATATTTGCTTAACGAAGTATTCACGTGCGAGGGGTTAATGCGTGGTGTTTCCGTGCCGAGCGGCTGGCCATGAATCAATAATGATCATAATTAATTGGAGCTGAAAGACGAAGCATTAAAGCGATGGTACGGGTAGAGAAGGAATCCATATATTCAAGTAGTTTAAATATGTTATACATTGACATTGAAATTTCTAATATAGCAAAGCATCAAGGTATTAAAGTAATATAACTACACCATGTAAAAGATGAGACTTTGATTCCTCATTTTAAAATTTCGTTTGTCAGTTTCATCCAGGCATTTTTAAACGTATCAATAGAGACTCTTTTTATTGCAGTTTATGCAAGCTATCTCCTGTTTCATCATCATTTGACAACCTTCATTCCAGTTCGTTCGAAGGCTTCAAACTCCGTCACAACGCTGATTTCATTTCAAACTTACACCGACGATGCACCCCCTCGAACTCCGCTATTGGAACTCGGCGACACGGCATTCCTCACGGCTCGAACAGGGCAAATCGCTTAATTTCAACCATCAAGACCCGTCACAAATGTACGCTTTTATTACTTCAATTCCAACGGAATGTGCCATTCCGAACAACGGGAACAAGGACATCCCAGATCGAGAACGCATCTGTAGCTTGCACATGCACGCCACTCCCATTTCATGCATGCGTCGTCAAAAGCGCATCAGCTCAAAGTTTGCCACCGTGCTCCGAACCGTGCACATATGCTAACTGTCGTGTTCCCCGTGCTTGTGCGCTCCGAGCGCATTATCGAGGTACGTGCGAGCACTTCCAACATCGGTAATCTACTTTGTTTCTGTCCTGCTTACGATGCGCTGTGTCTTTCTACTTCTCATGGTTGGGCTATGTGTGTGTGTATGTGTGTGTGTGTGTGTGTGTGTGTGTGTTACGGGCTCACCCACCACCATCTCCAGCAAGGCCGCGGCCTGTTTATGTATGTAGTGGCAATCAATTTTGTCGGAAGTACACATAATACTTGACGCTCCATTACTAGGACACGGGCTCGGGACACGGAAGGATTGAAGCTGATAAATTGTGTCCCCCGCAAGCCGCCGCACAAGAAGCGCAGGGTTCGCCTGGTTTTCAATAAACGTTGACCAGATTAGTCATGCCAGCGACTTTGACACCGGCGCCAACACAAGGGGACAATCATAATCGACTTCCCTCGGTAAACTAATCCTGCGAGCCGTGCCCGGGAGCGTACGTCTCAAGACGCGCGAACCGTTCGCTCGCGTACGGCCGAACGACGTTTTCCAAGAAGCGGAACCGTGGAAGGTAGAGAGTGGTACAGTGTTAATTTATCACTGCCACGCTAGCGGAAGGTCCTCGCTACCGAAATACGATCTCGGGATCTCGGGATCTCGGGACATCGGGCGCATGTTTGCGGAGCTGAAACAGCTGCCCCGCCGTCAGCCACGCACCGCCATCGACGCCGGGCGGCGGACGAGATGTTTAGACTGGCGTGCTATGAAAATCGAAAACATTAGCTAACGATTTGTCACTCGATTAACTTGGTCCGGTGGTGGTTTTAGTATCCTCGCTTTCCGATTCCGAACCCGAACGGAAGGCTCTGCTGCTGCGAGTGCTCCACAAAACACACCGACCGTAATTGATCTTCTTGCTGCTCTCTTGTGAACTGGGCGGGGGGGAACGAGCCAGTGCTTTTTGTGCCGTGATTTTTCAAACCCAATCACTACACACGACAGCGAGAGGGGAGAAGATTTGTCGTCTGTGCTGATTTAAGACACTCCCGTGAATGGGCGAACGAACGGCGAACAGATCGTGCGCAAAGTGTGTGCAAGTGCAGTCTGGCGCCGGGAGCAGATGGGTGCGGCGAAGGTTGTAAGCCAAGCGGGGCAAAATTGCAACGATTTACTTGGTGCTTGGTGCCTGCTGGCTCTCCTGTACGTCACGAGAGCCCAACCCGGAGAAGAGCAATTTGATGACAAAATTGAATAAAATATGCACGTCATCCTTCACGTTGACGTTCCACAAAACCCCTCAATTGCCAGTCATTACGGGTCCGTTTTTTTTGTCGTAAAATACGTCGCCCGACTTCGTTGCCGTTGATGTTGTTAAATTAGCAATTAGTAATTAGTATTCTTCTCAACGCGCGCGATAAATGACATTTAAAACGGTTTGTGGTGTGTCGGATCCGACATTGCAAAATCTGCCCGGTAGCGCCTGAATGTATGCAACCTTCTGCTGCAAGCTTGGTTGAGCTCAAAAAAAGCCAGCTCCTTTGATTGTTTGAAAGTGCAATTCATCTCGGTGTGCGCATCGCCCATGTTCGGCATGTTATAAAGCATGTTTAACGTCATCCGAGAACTTTTAATCGCTTATGAAATAAGTGAGTAAGGCATAAAGTTTCGCGACGAGCAGCTCAACCCCAGTCGGGATTTTTATTGCACCCCATTAGGAGGAGCTTTTTTGTGCGTGTGTGTTTGTGCTAAATCGATTGTACTTTTCATGTAAGTGAACCCGGGCATGCAAAAAGACGTTCGCAAACTATACTTTTATTTTTATGACCATTTTTACAAACGAATGCGCCGCGGGCGCTGAAAAGATTTCCAACATCATTACTTCACGGCGAACATCGAAGTGGGGACGAACAGGATGGAAAAACTTTATTCGTCCCCGGGCGTCTCTCGCAGTCTGCGGAACCTCGGAAAGGTTTAACTTTAAAACATTTCTTTACATTCATACGCCACCGGTCAGAGCTAATTAAGAGGCCGAGAAGGATGCTGTTGCTGGGCCGCTCGTGTCGGCCCCGGGGGTAACCGGTAGCCCAGCAACAAACCTCGGCAAACGACTCCATGTGGCACACACACACACTCTCGGACGTCCACTCGTCGACCACTCGACTCCATTCAACTTAATTTCGTTTAACAAGGATAACCACCACCCGACGCCGGCCCGGAGCATCTTTCGGTGCGGCGGGACCCTCGGGAAAGTGGAGCCGGTGCCGGTGGTATTCGCGGTTTGGACGACGCTCAAGGACGACGGACTCGTTTATGTCCTTCGCTGCGCCGGCTTTTGTGTCTTTTCCCGATTTCACCACAATTGTTCTCCGTTTGGCTCCGGTTGGCTTTGCCTTACCCGGGGCTTTATCGCTTCAACCTTTTGCCGCTGTTCGCCGTGCCCGCTCCGTTGGCCTCTGCCGGAGTGCCAATCGAGCGGAAACGGCATCAAGCGATTTGGCACCGTTCAGCGTGCGCGCTGCACAAAGGACATTGCATTGCAACCGAATGTGCAAGCACTCACCGACGTGTCTGTATGTGCTTGGTGTTTATTTGCCCTGAAAAAGCTTACGGGCAACCCCACACGCGGGGATGGCTGGAATATGTTGGCCGTACTTCCACTCACCAATCTTATCCAACACTTTACTTTATTTCTTGCCGCTGCCTGCGCTGCCGCCGCCGCCGGTGCTCTCCCCGCGGTACAGCGATAATAATCCCACGTCCCCGGGATTGTTCTAGCACTTGCCGGGGCACCGAACAGAGGATGCGGGTGGGTTATGAAGTGTTTGTTGTTGTTTAGTTATCATCCACCCTGGTGGTCGTGTAGTGCTGGATCCTGTGCTCGGCGATGAAGTTGGCTCTACCGTTCGGTCCGTTCCCGAGCCCGGGCCGGATAAAGTCGTCCCCGGTGCGCTGCGCTCCTTGCGCGAATGTCTGGCGCAAAAGGGGCATATGAAAGAAATATACACCCAAGAAGCCGTAAAACGGGCGGCAAAGCGAACCGAATGTCCTTTATGCAGAGTGCCGCACACACCGACCACACCGGGACCGCACGGACGGCAAACGAGCAGCTGCTAAGGAGCTGCCCGGCTTCGGGTCTGTCCTGTTCGTTCGTTCGTTCTTGCACGCTTTTTCGTGTTCACTTTTGGCTCGTTTTTTTTTTTTCGTTGCGTTGTTGTTTTTGCTTCTGCTCACTTGTGTCGGAAAGCGTAAACTTTCTACACGACATTTGTACAAGATTTTGCACCCTGGCGCATGGCTGGTGTGAGTGTGGTTCCCGAAAGTTTGGCACGTTCGAATGCAATTTCTATGCTGCACGCTTTTTGGGGCTTCTTTTTTTTTTGCTTTGCTGTTGCTGTTGCTTCCATAAACACGCGTTGGTGAATCGAAGGTTCGGGCGAACGTCGCAACGATGGCAACGATGAATTATGTGTGGTGATAGTCGGGGGCAACTGCAGCAAACTCCGGCCCGGCCCGGGCCGCCGGTACGATGCACCAGTTGGCAATCCACTAGTGCATCGGGGATTTGTCGGATAAGAGAGACGAAAATAAATGAAGCAAAACACAACGAGGGTGTAGCGGCTGGCTGGCACGGCGAACGGTGGAGCAGCAAGAGATAGGGCAGGAAAGAGTGAACCGAACAGTTATCGCGGAAACACACTCATACTCACGAGCGGCCACGCAGAAAGGCTTAAGGTTCGCCCGTGTCACCGAGAGGTTCGGGGAGAAATAGTAACGAGATCATCCGTCGCTGGGACGGGGAACGCCAAGAATGTAATCCGCTCGAGTGTTGCCAACACATAGCGCAACGTACGGGCTCGGGGACGAACGAACGCAACCAACAAACACCGTGTGCCCCATTGTCGGTGGGAAGACGGAGCGGAAAACTTTTCCTCGACCCGGATCGTTACACTAGTTTATTTCATTGCACCTGCACTATACCCCATCCTCTCGTCTGTCGGGCTAAACTATAACGTTGTTTGCATAGCTATATCTCATCAAAACGGTACCGGCACGAATGGTTCCGGCTACGGTCGTCCCATTTTACGATCGGTTCCATTTAGCGAAATCCGACGATCGGTATCGTAAAACCGTTACACATCGCAACCGGGTACACGTGAAGCTGGAAATTAAAGTTTTAATGGCCCGTTCACACAACCCACGGCCAACAAGTGCTAATCATCCTTATGGGGGGTTTAGTAATGACTGCAGTGTTCGTTGTGGCAACAAATGTGTAATAATGTCAAAACTGTCAAACTGCCAAACTGTCAAACTGCGGTTACTGCGGTTACTGTCAAACTGTCAAACTGACAGCTAGTGTGACGGATGTCATTTTTTAGTATATTTTTCCCAATTTAGATTTGCTGACGGTACGGATGCAAGGCTACTATAAGAGACCAGGTGGTAGAATGTAGAGCATTTTGACATTCAAAAAGAAGCTGAAGAAGGGGGTTCATTTGACATTTCTGGGGGCGATTTTGAAAAATGACCGTTTTTGGTTTTTCGAAATGGCGATATTAAATTAAAGAATTAATCACTTTAAATCAGTTTTTGCTGCAAAATGATGGTGCATATCTGTTTCTAATAATTTTCTGCTCATTTTAACACCATTAACACAAGCTAAAGCCTCTTATTCGCGTGATCAAGAGACTGGTTCAATCCTGTAAGTGTTTATACCGCCTACTAAGCATCGCCCCCTGTTATGTCAAAATACTAGAAGAAGAATTTTGGTCAAATCCGCTAATATTCGACCTTCTCTTTAACAGACCTTGGTACAGATTGATCGGACTTAAGAAAATTGAAGTTTTAAAATCAAGGCTACAGCGATACAGTTCTTCCTATGGCTGCTACGATTGTTTGCGTAAAACAAGTTTTTTCTACTGTTTGCAATATCTTTCTCACATTTTTCCATAGATTGCTCTGCCTTCAAGAGATCATTTTAAATTTGATTGACTGACAACTTGCACATTGAAGGGTTTAGATAGATTCTTAAGCTCCCGGTACCCTTTTCGGGAGACACAGAATGTCATTTCCCTTCGAAGAAAAAAAAAAGCATGAACACACACAAGAGCTTACGAGGCAATAAACATTTGGACACATTTCGGCACAATCGATATTGTGCAATATCGAATGCTTCCATGCAGCCGATGGAAAAACGACACACGTGCATAAAATATACACACTGCACAACCCCCTCGCACCCGGCAGGTGACGCACAAATGCAACCCGTGCGATATTATGCCGGGCAAAGTCAACGTTCGCGCGGGAAGCAAAAGGCGCGGCGAAAGTTGCAATAAAAGTTTAGTAAAAGTTGAACTCCCTGTTTTGTTTTGCATCGTTGTGTGTGTCGTTTAAATGCTATTAAAATGGAGCAATGGCGGCGAGTTTTGCGCACTAGGAACGACTCGTGCCGTTTGAATTGACGTGTTTTAGCGCTGTGGCCACACCGTTACACGACCTTTCGTCATGCCCCGTCGAACAAGCTCGACATCGCCCATCGCAAGCCACGGCAACTTTTATTCATTTATTATGACCGTCCATTTCGGGCCGCTTACCACTCGGTCGCGGCTCGTCCCGGCGGCCCGTGCGACAATTTCCCACGATGGTGCAGTTGATAGGGGCTTGCAGTGTTGAATCGTGATTCGTTTTTGAGGAACGGAGCGAACAAAAAAGTACACCTGCCATTCGGACCGTTTCGGTTTCGGTCGTTATTTTTATGGAAATTTGTGTCCAGAGTTTCGTTCCAACACACGCCCGCAGACTAGCCCGGGAAGGATAACGATTGAAAATAAAAGTAAACTCTCGCACCCGATGCCGCATCGGGCGCGGTACGCAGCCCGGCACAATGGCGGAGAGTTTCCCCATTTCAAATTGGTGTTTTTATTGGATTAGTTGATTTTATTCCCTCCAGCTCCACCGTTTGCGTCGGCAAAACACGCATCAAGCAAGATGAAGTTATGATAATCCTGTTTTTGAATTTCTGATACCGGATTTCATTCAAGCTGTAATGGATGCCAGACTGAGCACACATGAAGAGAAAAAAAAGCGCACACATCCACAACGCACCCTTTGTTCCCAGCTCGTTCAATCTGTGCCCGCTTGAACCTGCTCGCTTTTATTCGTATTTATCGCGGGAAAACCCGCCTCATCTCATTCGATTTACTCGCGCTCGCAGCAGTCAAGCGAAGCTTCCTTAAAAGCCCATGTGTTTATGTGCGCGTGTCGCCGGGTCCTCATTCGCAGCGGCAAGGCGAACCCCGTTTTCACACTCGACCCATTGGTTCTTAATCAAAACGAATACTCACATCGTTACCACCCCACCGGTGGGGTGGGATCGCCCCCGTCGACTCGCCGCTTGCAAAGGCAAACGCGGCAAACAGACGCGTAGAAATAGAACAGAGGCACAGACGGAAATAAAAACGACCGCGGCCTAATCCCCGCCAAACAAAGCCCCGACCGTAAACGGGTGCGCCTGGTTCGGGGTCGTCTGCTAGATAGATACATCCCAGCGCCGGCATGCCTAAATGTTCCCGATGGCCCATTTCCGGTTACGAGCGCGTTCCGGAAGCGCCAAGGACACACTTATCGCCATCCATTTCGGAGGGGAGCGGGAGAGAGCGAGAGAGGCAGGGTAGCATTTCATGGAAGAAGCCGTCTCCTTCCATCCATCTCCGGCACGTGGCAATATCATCATCCTTTAGCCCTAATGCAAACACTCGCTGCGCTCCTGGAGGCACTCGTCGACAACCGCCGTGGCACAACGCTCAGCCTTAAACGCTTGCGACACATGATGGCATGATGCTCACACACACATGCTCAAATCTAGAAGGACTTCTTTCCGAAAAACTCCCCACCCGGGCTCCCGTATGTGAGCGGAACGGAATCGATAAAGGTGAAGATAAACTCCGCACCGGGGCCGGGGCTGGGATGTGTTGTTTTATGCCACGATACCAACACCGATCCGTACCGCTCCGCACGACGAGTCGGCGTGTGACGGCATCATCGCCCGGGACACGCTCCACACGGCGGGCGCGGATGATCCACGGTGCCAGATATCGGGGCCGTGGTGTCACTTTTGACAGGAATTTAATCTTCTTCAATAAAAACGACAACCCAGCCGGTACCAGCACGGTACCGGATGCAGGTGATGCTGCTAGAGGTTCTTGCGAGAGTTCGCGACACCCGGAGAGCTTGAATTAGCTGTCCTTTTTTATCGCCGGAGAAGCAGATCTTGCACATCCAAGTGTCTCCGCTGCGCTTAATCTACTTTGTTTAGTGAGTAGTGGACCTAAACGTTGGAAAGAAATGCTCCGGGTTTATGGCGGAGAAGACACCTCTCCAAAATTGTCCAGATCCTGCCTCACAACGCCCGACTACGAATACTAAAACCTTGTAAATCCAACCAGAAACGCTTTCCAACCCGCATCAAATAGAATTCCAGATCGACGCGCTCTGTTTCTTCGCTCCCTTTACGATCGACCCAATCCCCCACCGATGATGGTTCCCCATTATTGGCATATGGAACAGACAACATTCGTGTTCGATAAAGCCGACGCCCCGAGAAGCTGGGGCAGCAGAAGAAAACCCGGGGACGACACGACGCGGATCCATCGATGGATAAAGTCATAAAAATTGACATCCCGTAATCCGGTTTCGTTCGGCTGATACGGTGGCGGGTTTGATTTGACAATTGAGTTAAATCGCGCCCGACTTCACCCTAATGCACGTCGCGGCCCTCCAATCCATTATACCCGAGCGTCTTTCAGTGTTCGCTGCTCGGCCGGGATAATGAGACGAGATATCGCGCCTGTTCGGTCGGGTGTCGCTCGAATCGCCGCATTAGCTCCACGTGACACGCGACGTGCCATTAACGGGCACCGGGCTACGATGCAATCAGCTCCCGGCGGGGATTTTCCGGTCTGGTTTTGCTGCCGGAGAAAAAGAACATCCTTAAACTTTCGCTCGCATGATCTCGCAAGGACCTTATGCTGTATACTCTTTTTGTTTGTGTGTAACGACCCGTTGTTGCCATATCGGCGTCCTGGACGACCATTACGAAAGTCTGCTCCAGTCCACCAGCGCAACGACCTGAACTTTGAATGAGTTCCGTCTTCCACCCACCCCCCCACCCACCCACCCACTCGCAGTGCGTGCAGTGCAGTACGAAATTGAAAACAACCGATTGGGGCAACTGTTTTAAATAACAGTTTGACCGAAAGTTTGCACATTTCCCGCCGTGCCCGGTGGGAGATTAGCTTTGTGAGCGCTCCCACACACACACGCCACACACGCCACACAGCTGGCTGAAAGTGGTGCGCCGTCCTGTTCGTCCTGACGCTCATTGTGCCTTAACGATAGCGCCAACAACACGGCTGTGCGCTCGTTTTGCGGTGCGAACCGATGCATTGGGATCAGCATGTGTGTGTGTGTGTGCTCTAGTGGATCGGTTGCTTCCACTGCCACTATTCGGTGGTGGCAACTTTCCGAACGAACTTTTCGCGCGGAAAGCCCCACCGCCACGGGAAATGTCCTGCCGGGTCGTACCCAGCGTCGTACCGATGAGAAATACTTGTTTTTTTTCCACTCACTGCTCGGGTTTTTACCAACCTCCCCCTATTGTATTCTCTCGCGTGGAAATGAGCTTAGCTAGTTCGCACACGGGGCAAATCGGGGGGAAAAGCTAGCCCGGCACTCCCGGTCGTAGCCAGATGCCGAACGTGCACAGTATCGCATGACATAATCGGAGCTGTTGTATAATGCCATAAACTTTTCGTGACTTTTCGATGCCCGCGAGCGTGTGTGGGTGTGGGTGTGGGTGTGGGAGGGCGAGTGCAAAACCGGTCCTGCCAGTGCACCGGTGGCACCGGTCGTGGTGCGCGAGGTCATTTCCAGCACACTCTCGGTCGCCTGTCGAAGCGATTTTTTGTTCCGTTGTCACAGACTAACGAGTGTATTAATTAGTTTTTGGCTCGCTTATCTCGGAGGAAAGGAGCCCGGACCGGGCTAATGCCTTTTTCTTTCTGCAAATCGTTCGTTCGTAGGGACAGGCGAAACGTGTTCCCTTGCGCGGGACATTCGGCTATTGACACAACTAATACTGGTCGTGCATGCGTTGGCTCTCCGGTTGGATGGTCGGGTCTCGCCAGGTTCGCCACCTGTTCCTAGTGTCTTATATTGCTTTCCAACTCGTAAATTGAATACTTAGGGGTGTGGGTGGGAACATTAGCTTTCTGTTGTTGTGGGTAGTGTGTTTCTCTCACAGGAACAGCTGTTACATTAAACTAAAGTGGGTTAAATTATGCCTTAGAACTAAAACTAAATCCACCAAAGCGGAAGGTGACAATTTTTCAAGTAAACAAAACGAAAACATCATATTTGTTGCTTCTAAAACTCGCTATTCATGATTTTCATTCATCATGCCGCCTCTATACTTCGTACTTCGAGATTCCCATTAGATGATCCCCAAGCTCACACCGCAGAAGGAACGAGCAGCAGAAACCCTCCCAGTGAAAGCTGCTACCACATATTCCAGCGAAAGTTTCGTCCTCTAATCGCTCAACTGGTACTATACATCCGAAGTTTTCCGACCACAGAACCGCCAGCGAGGCAAAAACTTCACACCGGGTTCACGTCCCGCCCAGCATCATTTAATACACCACCCGTCCAAATCATGTCCCATCGCACGGAACCGCTTCGACGGCCGTTCGACGGAGAGCAACAAACAGAACAAACAAACAAGCAAAAAATCTCCCGGACCAAATGGGGGCGATGTGTTTTTGTTTTCGTACGCACGCTCTCGCACCCTTGCGGCCCGGGAATATTGGAACCAACAGCATAAAAAACCAAAATCACGAACCACCGGGGAGGACCGAAGCAACGGGAGCGTGGAAAAACAGTCAAACAAAATTAATAAAATGCGTGCTCGCCGGCTGTGGAAGGTCAAAATTGTGGCTTCCCACCGCAACCCACCGCACACATCGCGCACCGAACCATATGTTCGGGCAGTTAGTTCGGGAAGGGAAATCGGTGTTGCGAAAGTTTCCCTCCGGCGGCGGGCGCACACCGCCCTGCCAAAGCGATGACTTTTGCCTTTACCAACTTTTGTGACTTTTCGGTGTAACAACGTTTCATT
>KB672979.1:4405883-4463045 GCA_000349145.1 Anopheles dirus
ATCGGAGCTGTTGTATAATGCCATAAACTTTTCGTGACTTTTCGATGCCCGCGAGCGTGTGTGGGTGTGGGTGTGGGAGGGCGAGTGCAAAACCGGTCCTGCCAGTGCACCGGTGGCACCGGTCGTGGTGCGCGAGGTCATTTCCAGCACACTCTCGGTCGCCTGTCGAAGCGATTTTTTGTTCCGTTGTCACAGACTAACGAGTGTATTAATTAGTTTTTGGCTCGCTTATCTCGGAGGAAAGGAGCCCGGACCGGGCTAATGCCTTTTTCTTTCTGCAAATCGTTCGTTCGTAGGGACAGGCGAAACGTGTTCCCTTGCGCGGGACATTCGGCTATTGACACAACTAATACTGGTCGTGCATGCGTTGGCTCTCCGGTTGGATGGTCGGGTCTCGCCAGGTTCGCCACCTGTTCCTAGTGTCTTATATTGCTTTCCAACTCGTAAATTGAATACTTAGGGGTGTGGGTGGGAACATTAGCTTTCTGTTGTTGTGGGTAGTGTGTTTCTCTCACAGGAACAGCTGTTACATTAAACTAAAGTGGGTTAAATTATGCCTTAGAACTAAAACTAAATCCACCAAAGCGGAAGGTGACAATATTTTAAGTAAACAAAACGAAAACATCATATTTGTTGCTTCTAAAACTCGCTATTCATGATTTTCATTCATCATGCCGCCTCTATACTTCGTACTTCGAGATTCCCATTAGATGATCCCCAAGCTCACACCGCAGAAGGAACGAGCAGCAGAAACCCTCCCAGTGAAAGCTGCTACCACATATTCCAGCGAAAGTTTCGTCCTCTAATCGCTCAACTGGTACTATACATCCGAAGTTTTCCGACCACAGAACCGCCAGCGAGGCAAAAGCTTCACACCGGGTTCACGTCCCGCCCAGCATCATTTAATACACCACCCGTCCAAATCATGTCCCATCGCACGGAACCGCTTCGACGGCCGTTCGACGGAGAGCAACAAACAGAACAAACAAACAAGCAAAAAATCTCCCGGACCAAATGGGGGCGATGTGTTTTTGTTTTCGTACGCACGCTCTCGCACCCTTGCGGCCCGGGAATATTGGAACCAACAGCATAAAAAACCAAAATCACGAACCACCGGGGAGGACCGAAGCAACGGGAGCGTGGAAAAACAGTCAAACAAAATTAATAAAATGCGTGCTCGCCGGCTGTGGAAGGTCAAAATTGTGGCTTCCCACCGCAACCCACCGCACACATCGCGCACCGAACCATATGTTCGGGCAGTTAGTCCGGGAAGGGAAATCGGTGTTGCGAAAGTTTCCCTCCGGCGGCGGGCGCACACCGCCCTGCCAAAGCGATGACTTTTGCCTTTACCAACTTTTGTGACTTTTCGGTGTAACAACGTTTCATTACACGTTGGGTGGAAGTTTGTTTGTTTGCATCTTTTTTTTTTTTTTGCTCGCTCGCTTGCTCGCTTGCTGTTATTTGTGTACCGAAGCGGAGTGGCGCGTTGGACCAAATTGTGTGCCATTTCGAGAAATTGCCCCACTTAGTTCGGGGGCTCACAACAAACGCGCCTCAGATCGTTAAGCATTACAGGGGCTTTTAAGTGTCAAGCTTGCGCAGCCCGTGCACCGTCGGTCGGAATCAAAATGTCGGCCAAGCCACCGCCGTCGACTAATAAGGACACTGATGAGATTCCCGTCTGATTGCTCCCGTCGCTCCCGAAGCCCGTAGGCTGGCCTCGGCCAGGACGAACGCCGCACTACCGCTTTATAGTAATCAAGTGCAACCACAAACCTAATTGTCTGCAGTGGAGCAAATCACTCCGTACACTATCGCTCGCACTCTACGGGAGGTGTGCGCGTGTGGGCCCGGATTGATGGCACTTCATCATTTGGAGTCGTATCAGCATCATCAACACCGCACGACCGCCGGTTAAATGAAACCATTGTGGTGCAGCCACCATCAGCAGCAGGCACGCGCACATGTGCCGGAGATACCGGCACCTGCCGGAACGCATGATGCCGCGCACGCATCGCAGCCGCGATGCTCCCGTTGATGAGGTCAAGCCGGTGGCTTCAATCGACATCATCATTATTAATGGGTCGGGCTCGGGCTGACGAGTGTGAGTGGTTTAGTGGCCAAAGCGGGACACTCTGTGCGCTGGCAAGCGACTGTCGGCAGAAGCTTTAAATGCCCACGGGTTCTCTAGCGCGCTGTTCTAAAGCGCCGATCAATCGATCACACTTTCGGACTTTGGAAGAACTTCTGGTTTAGCTGGTGGGTTGAATGTTAATGGCATCGCACCCGACCCCGCTGGTACGTATTTTTGAGCTAGATTAATGAACGTGCTACACACACCAAGTCACCCGATGTGTTCCAGTGCGCGCTCAACGCTTATCAAGTGCACTAACGCACGGTCTCCCAAGCGAGCCTCTTTAGCTCAGTGGTAGAGCGCTGGTCTCGTAAACCAGCGGTCGTGAGTTCAATCCTCACAGGAGGCACAGAGTGTGGAAACGACGAAAATCTTTTATCAACCGAAAAGGGGCTTTTTTATCGTGCACAAGTGGAGCCAGATGGCTATGCGGTGGGGTTTTTGCAAATAAAATCGTATCACACTGTTTGTAGTACGCGTGTGTAATGCGCTGCCGTGCCATACTAATTCATCCTCGTTCGCTCTAATGCTTCGTTGAACGTACAAATCATCTAAATGCGATTAGAAATGTGTTACACAATGGGCATATACACGGTCAGCACCGTCGCTTCATGTGTTGAGGACGAGAGAGACATATGATGTGTTGCATATGATAAGTAAAAAAGCCAACCATCGCCCCATCAATCCACACGCCACTCGCCGCCCACTGTCAACCCGCTCGCTAACAATAATTGTGTTAATTGAAAACTATTCCAAAGCTGCTGTGTACTCAGCGGGATTAATAGCACGGGGCGCGCGTACTCTGTTTGCACAGCCGCACACAATCTAATTATTGTGTGTGACCCGTTTTGCTTTTTTTTGCATGTGCTCACCACAACATAACTCCAGCCATTAGATCGTTCGACTGGGGGAGGGAGGCAAGTTTGAATTTGCCAAATGGATTGATTTGCATCACTCTGCCATCATCGTGTTATAATGGCGAAACGCGGTTTTCGGGGGCTCGTGCGGCTGGCCGGGGTGGCCGTGATGAACAACAGCATGTAGCAAAACAAAGCTCATTACTGTATTTTGCATATAAATGAGCGCGTGTGGCATTAGTGGCACATTGGCACGGGTTTGACCGGTGTCCAGCAATTAGAATCTCGGTGCGCCCGTGCCTTTTGATCGCAGGATGCCAGCAGGATTAGCTGCACCATTTGCGTCCTCGACCGAGCCCCGTCCTGCCCGAAAGTGCAATTGTTAGCTATGTGTGTACTAAAAATTAATCGCCGGATAAGTGAGCCTCTTCACTGGCTTTACGCTTGACCCGCATTTCCGCCGCGTGCGACCTCCTGCCAACACCCGCGGGCTTGGACGTCCGCTTCTCCCACGGCACAACGGACGCGTCCCATAATCCTACGTCAAGTTCCGGCTCACTGGCCGTGCAAGATGCGGAAGCACCGTTGCGCCGGGTGTCACCAGCAGCGGAGGAACTAGGTCAAGCTTTAGCGGACACCCGGGCAGATAATCAACCAATGGATTGCTGCAGTCGATTCTAAACGGGGGTATTATTTTTCGTTTCATTGCAGATACGGGCCCAGGAGGAGACGCTTCCTCACGTGGTAGGTCGGATGGGGCCGAGTTCGGTCGGTTCGTGCGGTTCGGTTGCAAACCCGTCGAGTGCATCCGGCGCGGGGTCCGCTCGGGAACGGCCGGGAGATTCATAAATAAAACCCAGCCCCAGCAACCCTCAAGCCACCCAGTTGATCCCGAAGACCGACGGGGGGCAGCGATGATGCATGCGTGCGATCGGCCAAACCTGTCCCGGGCAGACCGGCCGGTGTGTGTACCTAATCCCCCGGTCGGGCAAATCCCCGGGAATTATCGTCTCGCTTCATTGTTCGGCAGGACGGTTGTTGGTACTTTGTTGGAAAGTTAAGGACGGCCATTATTTATGCAAAAACTATTCCAACGACTAAGCGCTGCCGTGTGCGTGTGGGTTGCGTTGTCGAACGCACGGTGCATTCTGGCTATGCCGGCCGTCTTCAATGTAGGCGGTTGTCTAAGTTGTGTTGTGTTTGTGATGGATCAAAGATGCGATAAAATCTACCCGTTTGTCTTGAGAAGAGGTCGCTGCTATGATCAGATAGCTGAGATAATGTGAATAATCCCTGGATCAGTTTCTCACGACATTCATAATACTACAACTGTAGGACCTAGATAGGATAGCTCTTAGTGCGAAAAGTATATCATGCTGGTATCATGTTGACGACAGGTGCTGGGCGAGTGTCCTATCAGAGAAAAATGCCTGACATTCAGTTAGTTTGACCACACCTTTCAAGGAACCACAAACCATCTGCTTCGGTCTGCAATTCTCTAAAGATCTTTAAATATTTGCCTGCAACAAAATTGGAGCCAATGCAAAACACCGCCAATGCAAAGTACCTTCAAGTCACCCTCCGGATATACTAAAAGGTACTCCGACGAATGAAAGGTAACGCTGCACCCTTTTGCGGTTAGGGCCTCCTTCGAAGCAAACATTAGATCCCATCTGAATCAGTTACTCCCACACGCAGCGACCGATAATTTCCAGCCGTTGAAGCTCTTTGTGCTGAACGTTCAATATTTGCGCAAAAAGCTGTAGCCGTCCGGAAAAGGTTGACTCCAATGCATTTTACACACCCCCGGACGCATGCGGACGTGTGATCGGGTTCGCCTGGGCCCGGGCCACTTTCTTTCGCAGCGTGTGAAGCGAAAAAAGTCCCTTCCGCCTCACGCCCGGAATTAAATTTTAATCACACACCCTTTCGGGTGCGATTTATCGTCCGTGCCGGGTTCCATTAGCCGCTGCAAGTGCCCGACTCGATTGGAAATAGGAAAATTATCGAAATCAATTACAGCAAATCACAGTCATTTTCCGCTCCATTATGTTCTCACCAGCAATGCAACCCACCACCGGGCGTCTTGTACGCCGGCACTTGCCCGGAGAGGCTAAAATCCGTGCACCTTGCACGGCAAGTGGCAAGTATAAAAAAAAAACCGAGGGAAAGCCCGAACAGAGCACACTCCCAAGAGAGGAGCAATGGATTAAAAATCATGTTCGATATGTTGGAGATGGATATTTGCTTCCTGCTGGTGCAAGATGGCGTTTGGCGCGTTTTTTTTTTTCTTCGTCCTTTCACCGACGCAGCTCTCTGCAGCGTTCGATGAAAAACGGAATTGAATTTCCCCTCCCATCCGATCTCCACGCAATCCCTAGAGAGCGGGTGTGTGTGCGCGTGCTTGGATCCAGTTCGCCAGTTCTCACATACGCCGCGACCGGCATAATATACTGTGTTACGCTAAGGCTTTTATCTTATTTTCATTCATTTACTTCGCCTAATAGGATTAGCGAATTGTTACCAGCGCCTCGACGCCATCTTTTGTGCCAGTTCTGGCCGCGCCTCGTTCGTTCGCTCGTTCGATGCCGATTGCTTAATGACGGATTTTCGTATCGTGCGCCAGTGTTTCTTGTTGTTCTTCCGCGTGTCTCGCGTGTGGTGGGGCGAAGCGAACACCGTAAATACTCGAAAGCCGATCCGTTAGCACGTTCTGGCGGACGCTGCCAGACGCTGGGTGGAGAGGCAGCCAAAGTTACTACATGATGCAGCATATAATCACTAAACGGTCTCCCGGCGTCCTTGTGAGACGGGATGATTGCGATGCGTTGAGCATTATGTATGATTAGTGAGAGAACGTTCCAAGAGGCAAACTCTTGTTGAAGTTATAATCAAACTTTCAGCGTAAGTTTCATTACGTAAGGCTTTTGAGTCATCAACTTATAGTGTGCTGTCACAAGTATCTCATTTAGCTAGAGTTTGTTTATAGACCGACACACCCTACCGCATCACAGCAACATTGAGCCTAACCTAAGAATAATCCCTTTTGAAGTCATGGCGTCCTGCAAATGCGATATACTTCCCTCTACTCTACTCAGACAGTGGTTGGTTGGTTTTTAATCATCACACAGTACACCACACCAACGACCGTACGCATGATCGACCTCTTTCATCCGCTTCACAGTATTTGTATCCATTTGCAACCGAACTTGCATCTTAGGCGCAGAAAGCCCGGATCCGAGCATAACCACTAATCAACCTACTCCTCCAGCGCACACCGGAGCCAAATAACGAGCGTTCGGCTGCAACACTGTAATCACGTTATGCTACAAGCACGCACTATACAATTCTGCCTCTTGCCCGGCGCCGGCCCCGGCCAAGTCCGGCAGATGCACCCGATCACATCACAATCAGACCGGCAGCGGCTACAACGTTGCACATTTGTACCGAAAGCAGATAACATGTTGAAAGGGACACGCATCGCATCCCGACCCCCTCCCGTATGTAGGTCGCTCACATTCTCGTCTCAGCTGAAGCCGTATCGTTTTTCAAAATCGCCTTCGCCGATGGTTGCCACTCGCCATCGTCAGAGACCGAGATTACATTTCGAACATATCCGCTCATCGATACTGGTGCCGTGGTTTCCGTGGAGAGGGCGCTGGACCAAGGCGACCGTGCGTCGTTTACGACATTGTTGCAGCTTGATTCCTTTTACCTGCCGGTCCGAAACTCCGACGATGTCACAATGGCGAAGAAAAGGCGCCCCAATAATAGACGCTCCGGTCGGAACACAAAGACTTGCCGGGAGAGAAAAGAGTCCACGGCAGGGACGTGTAGACAACGAGGTGCTGTGAATGGAGCGCAGTTTTATAAGAAGATCCTGATATTGGGTCCTCTGAACGCAGCAACACTTTCCTCGAAGTGTGGGTGTGTGTGTGCGTCACCTTAATAATCGAATTATAATTCCACTGCAGTTTTCCAGTGCCGCTTGTTAACGAGGGTGGCTGTGTGGAAATTCAATCTGCCTTTCGCTGGGAAGAGAATTGTGTGCCGACGGCCGCTAGGATCCCACGGTCAGTTCTATGTTATCATCATTGTCGCAGCACAATCTTGAACGAGGATAATAGAGGCCAAAGAGTCAAGGTAAAACCCATTTCGTTTCGTTTCGTGCCGTCCCCGTCACCTACCCAGAGGGAGACATTTCCTAGCGCTCAAGACATCGCCCTCATTGAGCGGGTACTTCCCGGTGCTTTCCGCCCAGTGGCAGTGGTTTTAGTTTCGGTTCCGCGAAGCTTTTCTTTTCATCGTGGTAAATCCAACGATATGGCAAACTGTGCAACAACTAGCTTTTCTTTTCTCTCTCCCTTTCTCTCTCTCTGTCACTCTCGTTCCATCTGTCGGGTGACGAGAATATCAAAGGACGCCTCCCAAACCGAGGATCGTCACCGAGCATTCGAATGTGTGTGCAATCGCGGCAGCGCGGGCAAAGGCAGCAGCAAAGGCGGTGTTCCACTATCCGAATCGACTAACCTATCCATTTCGCAGCCGTTAACTTTTATTCCCTCTCTCTCTCTCTCCCTCGCCGAGCGCGCGTCACCACAGCGCCGATGGAAAAGCCACGCACCGGGAAACAAAGGGAAAATCTTTTGCCATGAAATTTACATAACCGTATTCATCCCGTTTGCCCCGATTGTTCTTGAAACAATAGGACGTGGTGGGTTGGGCCGTGGAGCTGGGTGAATGATAATACACTGACTAACATGGCAATCTGCATCCTTGCACGTGCCGCGCACTAGTGGTGGTGGTGGTGGTGGCTGCAGTTTGATAGTGTTCGCTTCGTGTTGGCAAACGAGGGTTTTTTCCGCAAAGCAAAACAAGCAAAAAAACACCGTGTGCGGGAAAAGCTGCACGCGAAACTGTTTAAAAGGATGAGAGGCGCTGGTTACAAAGGGCTTGAAAAGCTCTTACCGATTCGAGAGAAAGCATGCGGCGAGGCGAGTTTCGCTTTGCGTTGTTCTTCAGTGGTTCATTCGTCTTTTTTGTTGTTCTCACCGAAGAATGCCTCTTCAGGACAGTTGGTGCAACGCTTGTGCATCACTTTCAGCCGACGGAAATTACGGTGTTGCATCGTACGCTCCTGGCACGGAACGCTCGCGGGTGGATCGAAGCTCGATTCCTGATTGCAAGACGGAGTATGGCCTGTTGCTACACCTGCTGCCCGGCTCCTTCGCAGGACAAAAGACGCATATCGTAACAATCGCTTATGCTGCTCATCCGCAGCGGGGCGAATGTCACGAGCTTTGTGCCCGCTGATTGAAAGCACATCGCTCGCGGCACAAAAAGATGGCCTACTTTGCACGGTTGGCGGGCTCCGCCCACCGGATGCTGCACTCCAATTCCCAAATTGGGGGCTACCCCTTTCACGACCGAGGGCGTGAGGTGAAGGAAAACATGATATGGTTAATTAGAAAAATTGTAGTCTGAGCGTCTACAGCGCCACTGCAGCAGGTTGTTCTTACGGTTTCTTCTACAAGGCTCCTGGGTGCCGTGAATAAATCCTAAGCTCTGCCGCTGTGAGTTATGCGCCCGGGAAAACATATCCGCTCTGTCGTGAAACTAGAGAAAGCTCTAACCTCCCACCCGCCTCCGGGTGGTCCCCGGCTGTCCCGGAGCATGTTGTTCGTTAGGGCGTCCCCATCGCCATCCTCGGAACAACAGCGAGCCTGAATCTGCCTGCTTAACATCTCACTACTGGCGATGGCGCGCAAAGCACGCTGAATGTGTAATGAATATTTATACGATCCTTCCGAAAAGCAGCCGCAGCCGTCGACCGGGCGGCGTGTATCCTTCGGCACGCGCGCGCGATAGCCCTCGCGGGGATGATTAAGCTGTTTTAAACTGCTTCTCTTCCGTCCGAGTGTGCCAAAGCGTCACAACCGGCGGGGCGAGCGCTCCGGTTGGGAAAACGCAGTCAATTAAGTTGGTTCGTTCGTTTCCGCCGCCCGGAATGTACGCCGGGCGCTCCCGGGTTCGCAATAAAACGCCGCTCGGAGTTGTGACGTTGTTGTACCCGGTGCGCGTGGGTCACCACGATCCACATCAGTATCGTCGCCATCATCATCATCATCATCATCACCATCAGTGTAGCGTTATGACCCCGTGGCAATGTGGCTGTCAGCACAGGAGCACGACTATCGTGAAATAGGGCAACCAGCAACCGATTCAACATGCAGATTACTTCGTACTTAATTGTTTTTCACTGCACCGGTCGGCCAACCGGCTGGGGAAGAGGGGCCGAGGGGCGCAATGGGACCCTGGACGACAATTTTCCAACGGAGCCCCCAACGTCAGAACTTGTCCACTGTTCGCGCGGGCGGTTTACATTTCCTCACTACCCGGCATGACGTCAATATACGGCTCTGCCCTTTGCTGCCACGGACTAGTGGGAAGACTCCACCGTGACAGCCACTGTGAAGTCGTCAAATGGGTTGTGAACACCGTCGTACATCGCCAAAATCGCGCGCCATTGTTGTCCATCGGCCCGGGGCACGTGCCGGGTAGCGGAAGGGTTCCGGGGCCGGCAGCTGTTGGCTGGTAGCCGCGAGCATAAAACTGTTATCACAGCCCGCACATCTATATGATTAATTTTTATGTTCTGGCAGATGTCGCGCTCAATTTCGCTCAGACAATAGCACGCTCCCGCCACGGCGCCACCGGCGGCTTGAGGCCATGGCAACGCGCGGGACAGACACAGGCGCAGGGAGAATTATACACACTTTTTCCGAAAGGATTCCAACGCGAATTCGATCCGAATCGTAGCTGTAAACGAATTTTGGGTGCGTTGGAAACTTGCGCCGATGAACGATGGGTCCATCTTGTTTATTTATTTTTCAGTTCTTCGCTCCCACAGGCACACACCCCATAAAATGGATTGTAAAGCAGGGACAGCGGACCTGTCGTTTGCGGCTTGTACATCTCACGTTTATAGGAAACCGCATAATTTATTGAGCAATAACTTGGCCGCAGTAGCGACCGCATGCTGCATGCGGGGGACGCGAACCGGCCTACTAGAATGACCATCAATTTTAAATGATCTCACGCTTCGCTCACGTCCCCCTGCGCGCCGGGAATGTCTGTTACACCAAACCTACGATTGAGGGGGTTTTGTTTCCTGTACTTGTGTATATAAACACATTCGATAGGGGATTGATTTCCACGGCTACAAATCGGACGCGACTGAATTTTATGCATTTTTAAAAGGATTATAAAGAACTGCCGTCCCCGGGGGAGCCATTTGCCAATTGTGAGTGACGCAAATAATAACCTAACTAAAGGGTAATGTCAATAGGACGTTATGTTTCCATGATTGCGTTTGTGCGTTTGTTTAAGAGCAATTGCAAACGGGTCGATGATTGTAATAGAATTAAAAACCAATTTCAATTGCAGTTGTGTGTGTGTGTTTTTTTTTCCTGTGGCAAACACACGGTGCTAGAAAATTGCACCTGCTTTTTGCACAATGGTTGGGAAACGTTTGCTATTCCTGCTGACCTAACACCGGTTGCATGCATGCTTGCATGTTTTTCCACTGAATGAAACGCAGCAACACACACTACACTATTCATAGGGTCCTGGTTTTTTTGTGCGTGTGTGTTTGCTTTCACTTCTTTTGTTCGGCGTTAAGCAGACCATCCGATCCCGGCCGTGTCCGTGTGTGCAATAAACATGTTCGCAGTAAATTCCATCCGCATTTCGTCCGTCACCTGCAGACGCGCACGGAACGCGCGAATGAGCGAAATTCATTGCAAACGGCGGCACGTTTCGCCGTCACAGAATCGCACATTATAATTGAATGATTTTGACACACACATACACACCTGAGGTGTGGGAAGTATTTACGGCCTGCTCCAGCCGGCTGCCATGGCAACAGGTGCTAATCCTCGTGCACCGGGCTCATGCACATCAACCCTGGACAAACTTTCAGCCCCTCACGGGTGGAGCCGACACAGGCGAGGGGATGGCCACATTCACATCCGACACGGTCGTGCCGTCGCGGTTCCAACGGCAAACAAGCAGCATAATTATTCAATAAAGCATAATTCCAGACCGGGCGATCACTTTCGGCCCAGACACTTCCGCTCTGTCCGAGCGGCTCGAGACGGATCAGTCTGTTGGGCCAACAGTGTCGGCTGTACGTGCGGCTCACGGCACGCGTGTGTGCGTGTTCGGAGAAGAAATGAGATGATACAGGGCAACCCTTTAGCCACGTGAAGCCAAGTTCCGTCGAGTGTTGCCCTCGGTACGGTAGGGTTCCATTCATGACCTACCTCAACGGGCAAATGCACACCGAACTATGGCGCGCGCGCGCACACACACACACACACACACGCATACGAATACAAGAGCAAGTCCAACAAACTTAACGACCCAATGATATCAACTAATATAATTCACGGGCAGGCACGACAAGACGTGCTACCCGGTGCTATCAGCATGCCTTATCAGCTACAAGTACACGGTGGACAGGCGCACAGGGTTGCTTCGGAAGCTCGCTCGCTGGGAATGCTCTACTCAGGTTGAAGAAAATGGTACCAAAATCAATTGTTGCATGCAACATTTTTGTAATACAATATTAATACAGTACGTTCCAGGAAACACGTTTTATTGCGTGTTGTAAAAAAAACCC
Organism: Anopheles dirus; assembly: GCA_000349145.1. Lineage (NCBI taxonomy): Eukaryota > Metazoa > Arthropoda > Insecta > Diptera > Culicidae > Anopheles > Anopheles dirus. The sequence goes on from KB672979.1 coordinate 4,417,558, forward strand.
CCCTACTCAAACAACATCCTTCAACTGCTTCATCTAGATCACTCAAACACACCAAAATCTCTTGTAGTGCGATCGAGCATTTGAACCAACTTTTTCATTCCCTCTCCATTTTTAGTTGAATCAACATAGAGCTCAGTGTGATGAATTTTTGATAGAATCCTCCCTTGCAACGGTCGTCCGCGGTCGCGATAAGCGAGTCGCAAACGAGTGGTACGACGGCCGGGAAGCTAGCTAGCCCCAAACAAACCATTACATTACATTATTAAATCGCTGCCCGGCTCTTTCAGTTCTCTGTCCGGTGTCCCGTCCGTTCGTGATTCTGACCACGCGCAAGAGATAGTGTCGTTGTCGCGTGAACCTTTGGATTCAGACGATTCCGGTGGACAATCCAGTGCCATCTCGTCTCAGCCAAGCAGAACCGAACCGAGACGAATAGGAGATAGTGCGACCGGGCGAGCTGGTCAACTAGAGTTGCTCCAAATTTGACACCGTAGATTAGCGCTAAGGGGTAGAGAGTGAAAGTTCTTGCGGATGTGTTCTTAAATCGTTCGTTGCGTGCAAACAAAGCGGACACACTCCGGCAACGGCTCCGAATCCCGTCTCGTTTTTCGGTACGTGCGTGAACCGTTTGTCCATTGTGCTTTATCGTTTGATAAGACGGAGAAGAGCGATAGCTAAACCCCCTGTGCAGTGTACAGTGTGATAAAATCGCAAGCTAAGCCCAAATCGCTTATTGGGGTATCGATGAGTAGCCCAACCGTTTCCGGTCGTGTGGGTGAAGCACCGTTTCTGCTGTGATTGGGAAAGTGTTTTGATCGAGTGTGCCATGACGTAGGAGCCGACATGTGCAAAGTGTCAGTCTAGTAAACATTGCCGTTCCAGCACACCTTTGGAGGATACTTCCGTTGAAGCATTCACATGGAGCCAGTGTTTGTTTTGTAGAAACTGTTCGAGCACACTGTTCTGCGAAACTCCTACAGCAAAGGTGTCTTCTTTGTGTAAGTTGTACATTTGTTTAGTAGTCTAACAATTTAAATAACACAACCTCGGGCTGGCTCCACTTCAACCACCACCGAGGACGCATCCGATGCCGAGTGTTTCGATTGAGGAATGGAAATTGTAAAGTAATTTCTCGAACCGACAGCCCGGTGCTCTGGCTTGATAATAAAATCATGATCACAGCCGTCCGCTTTCAGCTAGAACCTCCCTGCGCTCAGGTGATCTTCCGCCAGGCAAATTGTTTGATTTGACGTACGCTGTGTGCACTGCACTTCACCTTCACCGGCGTGCCGCAATTCTTTCACTCGATGCAAAGAAGTCCCACACACGCACACTCGATAAAAGCTTTTCAGTGTAATTTCATTACCCCGGAGCCATCCGACGGTCCGAGAGCCGAGAGTGTGGCCGGGCCGAGGCTAAGATATTATTCATGACGGGCTGTCGATGAGATGAAACACTGCGCCGGGCCGGGATGGCCACCACGGCCGCCCCGGACTGAGCAAAATAATTGAACCCCCACAGTCTTCACAGGCGGGCCGACATTGCGAGCCAATACGAATGGGTGGAAAAATCACGTACACGGAGAATTCGCTTAAAAGTTAACGAAGCTTCTTCAGCTCTTCTCGCGAAACGCGATCGATAATTCATCCTTTGCGAGCTTCCGATAGCGCGGAGTGCTCTTGCTCCGAGCGGCAAGTGAGTGCCGAGAACGGTTGCTTCATTAGCGCTGGCACCAAAGACGCCCAGGACCGTATTGGATGCCGGATCGATTAAAATCATTTCATTAACGGCTGAAAAGAATCATAAAACCTCATACTGCTTAAGTTTGCTTGTTCCGCTTCGCAAATCCAATGCGGGGTCGTGGGTTTATATTGTGTTTCAAGATATCCCTGCGACGACACCATGCGTTCTCCATAGGAAAAAAAACTCACATCCCATGTTCTAACGCATTCTTGGCCGGAAGAACGATCTACGGGCCTGTGGCGGGAGGGAAATAAATATTCAGACCAGCTTTATGTCCGCCGAAAGTTCGATTCGATTGATGGCACGACTTATGACAAACCATTGCAGCTTGTGTCGGCCTCCAGAGCGTTCCGGCTGATGAATGCCTTTCGCTGCGTTACGAGAATCTAAGGCTGTCAATTTATTGCGTTAGGACATTTTGATCAAGAACAAGGACAGGCTTCACTGTACGGCAGCGCTTCTTAGGAGGAGCTAACGGCGGAACTTTTTCCTCCATGCCTGCTTTTTAGACGCTACAACGGATTTACGGGCTTTAGATATTGATCCCACTGTAAATCACGCTCTCTTTGCGGCGCATGTTTTGACACTCAATTCTTCTCTTTGTGTGCGTGTGCCGGTGAAGTTTTTAATAGATCAAGTCCAATAATATGGTATACAACTTCCTGAATAAACTGCTTCGAGAAGCCCTGCTGAGGACCAAGAGGCGGATAGGACAAATAAATGATCATTTGTTTTTCACCGTCTACCTTAAGACACTTCCCAAAGGCACCGCTCACCTGTCACGCATTCAAAAAGAACAAAGATAAAACACTTCTTCAAATTAGTGTCATCAATTTCGTCGTAGCGCCTATTAATCGTTTGGAAAGCAGTGTTTTGCTCTGCCAGGATGTTGGAAGGAAAGAAGTGTACTTTTTGACGTTGTGCAGCCTCCGCAGATGAGACGAGCCTTGTGTCTCGGTGCAGAAATTGCCGGTATGGACCATTATTAGTAGAGCCGGAATAAACAACACCTTGGCTTTTTAGCCCCAAGCGTTGTGTACGATGTTGGGATCATCGTTTGGGGCGGGGGGGGACTAAAAAAGCTACACATAAACACGGCACTAACGCCCTCACTCGCGCGCGCACAAGGAAACGTCTGTCAGGAGGGCAAAGTGTGAAATAAATCAAGACTTTTCCTGGTTGACCCAATTCCACGTCGCCTCGCAAATCATCGCTTTATCTCGCTTCCAATTTCACACGGAAAAATGACCATTAAAGTGCAGGAAAATGCGGGGAAGAAAACGCCCCATCCCAGCCGGTTGCACAGTTGCACCTGATGCTCCACTGTCCGCCTCGGCAACGGTGGCCTTGGCAGTGTGCTTCCCGGTCCTTGTCCCGGTTTGCGGACGCTAAGCGAAGAAAAGCAAAGCAAAAGCTCCTACGGATAGCTCCAGTCGGAACAAATGGAACGCATTTCTTTTGCCGATTTGCAGAGAGGGCGACAATCGTACGGTTGCGCAGGTCGCTAAAGGTCGCCCGCGAAAGCAGGTGCCAGTGTCTTTGCTGCGACCATGTTTATCTTTAGCTTCTGCTGGAGTTAAACCCTAATGGGCCCATGAGGAGAGCGTTGGACGGAGGACGGGCTACGTGAAGCGTGGCTAGCCCTTCCAAGTCATACATAATCCGGTTTGCTTCTTTTAAATAATTCCTAGCCAGCCATATTCCCATGCTGCTCCATCGTTGTACTGCTTTTCTTTTGATTGCATATTATTTTACAACCGCGCGGCGACGACTGCACCGAAGAACTGCAGCGGAACAGATTGCTTATGAGGGGGGGTCGCCAAATGCAGACTAGGTCCTAGGTGCTAGAAAAAGGAGGTTGAAGAAACAGACTAAAATATTAATATTTTAACATTTTCTTACGACCCCACGGGCGGAGAGATTTTTATTGAACCAATTTTTCGTGTCGCTTGGGTTACGACGGCAGGTGCTGTACGTAATGAGAATGTTATACGCGACACTACATTATTACAATCATTAAGGGGTGACGTTCGTGTGTTAGAATTTATAGCACAACTTTCAATCTACTTAATAAGTGATAACTATGCTTGCACACCAGCTCAACCCAATGTTGTCGGATATTTTTCCGACAAACAGCCGACATAAAACACACATTATGTTGTGGTATAATAATCATAAAATAATCATTGCGAACAGAAGCGTACAGCATATTACCGTCCGGGACATCCTATTATCAAGCCATTAGCAATAAATATGCAACCCAATCCCTGAGTCGGCGGTCCAGCCGCTCCAAGCGCTCCAACCGCCAACCTGCAGCGGGAGCAACACGGACTTCAATCACTTTCATTCGAAACTGATTCTGACAGATCGGTTTCCGTGCCGTGGGCCGCGCTGGCTCGGCGGGACAGATGTTCTGCAGCACTTAAACAACCCACTTAACCCACAGTGGACGTCCCAAAGTTTACTTCACAGTCTCTTAACATTCATCTCTTAGCACAGAGTGCACACACACACCCACACCGAGATGTACAAAAGAATAAAGTGGATATGTCTCATGGGCAACGGAAAAGCTGTGATGTGCCGGGACCGGGAGGGCACGCTACCGGCAATTTCTGAAGGGGTTCACCAGCGGCAACCGGAGGTCCTTTTGTGTGCTTAAGTACTACTACGGGCGTACCATGGGTTGCCTGCTGGTGTGTGTGTGTGTGTGTCTTGTCCGTATCCATAAAATGAGCTTTGCCGTGCAAAATCCCATTTGCGCACAATTGCGCCCGAAAGTCGGCAAAGCGGCAAGCCGATGCCGGGCGTAACCCGAACGGATGCCGTGTCGCAGCGACCGGGAGACACATCACACGGAGCGGGCCTTGTGGAACTCCCCCGTCGCAGGCGGATGGAAATGGGAAAAGATGTTGAGTAAGCGTGGCGTGGCGTAGCGACCAGCGCGCGAGAGAGAGAGAGAGAAAAAAAACTCCTCCCCCGCCCACATTGCCATGAAAAATCCAATTCAAATTTCGCAAAGCCTGAAGGCCGCAGCGTTCGGGAGCATGAATACTGAAATAGCGCACCGCTCCCCGGGAAGTCTACCGTGTCGGAGCTGGCGGACCCATGGCCTGCCGCGTTCGCTCTCCCGCCGTGCGTCTTTCTTGGTCATTTGGTTTCGTTTTATTTTTTCTGTATGTGTGTGTGTGTGTGGGTGAGTTTTCCCCCCGTTTGGCGAAGGCTTCCGAAGGGCGGCGAAACAAACGAACGACTTAACACTCAATCGAGAGCAGCACTTTGCGATGGAGTGGAAATGTGTTTAATTAAATCTCCAACTTCTTTCCAGTTGATTTGATATTCAAATTTCGAAAATCCATTTCGAACAACCATTTTCGTACCTACTGCGACCGCCGCCATCGTCGTACCCTGGCCGCCGCCATTACTCAAGCCGCTGGTCCTGAACGGTTGGGGAGGTCTCGTAGTCCTTTTTTTTTGGTTGGCTATGGTGATGTCGCTCTCCTCCGTACCAGCGCCGTGGAGAGTTAAATGACAAAACGTGCGCGTTTTTTTTTAGTCTTTTTTCGCCTCTTTTGTAGTACGGAAGCAAAATTTTCCACCGGCGCAAGGACGAACAATCCCTTTTTTCGGCAGGCAGGCGGCTGCGATTCCTTGTATCCTTGTGCGCTCCTGTTGCTTGTGCTTGTGTCCCGCTCAACATTCGCCCGTTCGTCGCCTGCTCCGTTTCGGCGTTTGTTCGCTGTGTGTGTGTGTGTGTGTTTGTCGCTTGTTTTGTGACTTGTGCGCGCTGCCCTCTACACCTTGCCGCACGCTTGCTTTCAATTTCAAACACCGTCCTTAAGATTGGCATCGAGACAGACAGACTTTCATTAGCGGAAGCTTTCGCGTTCCTCGTCCCTTCCATCTTTGACCAAGGAGTGTGGGTGGACGGGGTGTGGCCGCGCATTGTTTGCGATTAAAGGCGTGAAACCTTTTCTTGCCGCGCACGAGGGTGCCTTTGAATGTCTTTTCATTTGCACAACAATTCGTCGGCGAATGTTTTCGAGAATTCGGCAGATTCGAGCATTTCATTTGGCGGCCGATTGGATGTGAAACGCATTTATCCGACATCGACGGCGTCGCTGCGTGATTAATCATTCACGACTTCTAAGTATATGTCAATAACTATTGAAATTTGTTTATCATTGTTCACTGACGCGAGGAGAGGAGAGAGCGAAGTTGGGCAAAGTGGATTGAAATATATTTTTTTCGCTTCTATTTTAATCTACTCAAGCTAATGTGGCGTCACAAGAGACCGTTGAGTTGAGCCAGTAATTTATTTTAACGGCTCAGTAATCACCGTGATTATCTAATAAAATAAACACTAAATAGTGTCGCAATGGATCGATCAGCTCGTAAGCATCGTACTAGCTAATGGCTTCGAAAAAATCATACCATAAAAATCAATTACATTTACACTGATTGCTTATTGTACTTAGTGCGCGAAGTGGTTTTGAAGAGCATTAGGACGGAATGAAGTACACTTCAGTCTACAACTCCCGTCGCTCAGGACTCTCTGCTAAATTCAATAAAAGTTCCCACAACCTAATAAATTCGATGCAAATAAGTAACTTCATCACAGGCCAAACCCGATCGGAGCTAATGAACATGAAACTGAGGTTTTCCACACAACCGCATCCCGCATTCGAAACCCGAACAACCGAAAACAAATTCGACGATCCGGACCGAAAAATGTTGCACCACAGTACATAACACTTCCGGAGCGGAAGCGCACTTTTTCAACCAATTCCGCCCGGGGGTGGGGGCGCATTTCCTCCCTGCGAGCGGCGCGGCACCAATAAGTCCATTTTTCCTGTGATTATCCCTGTTTCAACGAGTGTTTCGATCTCGCTCTCTCTCTCTCGCTCGCACCGCGGACTTTGTTTATCCACTCCAGGAGCGTTTTTGTTTGTTTGGGAGCCGGTTTTTTTTTCGCAGGACGAACAAGACAAAAACAATCAGCAAACAATTTACGGGCGCAGCGCCGGGGAAAACCCCGGCTACGTGAACCATAACGAAAGCAATCAATAAGTGATTATTTTGCAGAGGTAGTGAATCAAAAATGCAAACAAATAAAAATAAAACAGCTCCAACCGCACGAAAAACAGGCAGCCACGGCGTGGCGCGGTGGAATTTCAGTTCGGGTTGGGAATTTTCACCTGAATGCGCTCCGGCTTCCGTTCGCGGAGCCGTTTGCGTTCGCGCAACACAGTTCAAGGTTCGCCCACCGTTCCCTCGGGGCTTCAGGTGACTCTAGTCTAGCATGTCCCGGAGCTGGCTGGAGTCGCTGCTATCGCTAGCTTCTGCAATTGATTATCGCTCCAATTGTGACTGTTTGCTCCGGTGATTTATGCGAAAACTCTCAACCACCTCTCCTAGGTGTGCGTGCTGCTGACGGTGGTCAGTGAACGGGGAACAATCACAGCTCAGCGGCAATTATTTTAAACCATCTTTTATAGCCGCCCATCGCCAGGGGTGGCTTGGCTCTGTTGTAACGACAGGATCGTCCTCCCGCCAGCGCAAACGATTCCAACAATGGTCCGAAGCCTTCCGGGAAAGCCAATCAGTGCTTGATTTGATTAGTGCTTCCTTAGTACTGCCACAGGCACCCGCTGTCGGACGTCATCATATCGTTCGCACAACGTCAACAACGATTGAGATTCCGGTTCCGTCGGGCGCGTTGCGCAAAGAAGACCACTCGGGATGATTTTCCTGTTTCCGGCTGTGTGCCCCGGCGCATCGATCGCTCATCGAATCAATCAGCCGGAATCATCCCATCCCGGCACTAATTTACACCCCACAGTGTGTGTGTGTGCTTGTTTGTGCAATAAATAAAGATCTAACATTCTATCTCTCGCACTGCTTCACTTGCTTCTTCCACAGGAAGGACACGATTACGCTGGCGGTCGGCGCCTGAAAGGTAGACAACCTGCAACACCTACGAGAATCGATTTCGTTCCGCTGCCACGGACAACGCAGTAGGAGGAACAAGCGGGCAGAAGGACAGGGGGGTTCGGTTGTGCTGCTAATCGATCGATAATGACAGAATAACAACGGAACGGCCCGAGTGCACGAACGCTCCCCGTCCAACGGAGCGCTTGCAAACGGAACGGCACCTAAGGTCAAGGGCTGCGTCGAGATTACGTACGTGGGAGCCCGGGTGAAACTGGAGCACGAACGTGTAACGTAACGCGCGCATTCTTCGCAGTACTCCCCAGCGAGGCGCGTCCATCGTCGCTCGGAAGGCGATTGTGTACGCTGTGAACGGTGACTTTAAGGGCGATACACAGAAAAATAAATCCACCTTCACCCACACACACACACACACAAACACAAGTGACAATGTGTTCTCGCGGTAGCAGTAGTGCGTCCCGGGGGACTACTTCTACCATGGTCACCTTCGTGCTCCTAACACTCGCCATCAACCGAAGCCTTTGCAGTGTAGCACCACATCCGGCCACCATCAGCGTTACCTCCCACGAGACCAGCGGCCACAACGTCACCGATCGACCACCGGACGGCACTATCGACCGCACGACCCATCCACCGGACGGGCCGGCGAACGTAACGACCGCGCGCGCGGACTCCACGCGGCCACGGAAGGACACGAGCGCGAGCGACGCGCCGGTACCGCCGGAAGGGCAGATACCGCTGGAACGATTGCCCTCCAACACGCTGCTCAAGTACACCGCCTACAAGGACGTCTCGATACTGCACTTTCGCATACCGACCGACACCCGTACGGCCTTCTTTAGCTTTAAGGCTTACGAGGAATCCAAAGGTGCCTTCCGTAAGTACGTCCCCGGTCGCTGTCCATTTCCGTCACTTACCGGGCCCTTCCTGTCGTCTTTCAGAGCGCAACTGCAAACCGAACGATATTACGCTGCACCTGAAAGCGGGAAGCTATCCGGTCATCAGTCCGGAGAACATCACATTCCCGAAGCACTTCCTGGACGCGGAGGAACGGTACGTTTGTCGAGGGGTGGATCAGCGGGTTGCGAACACGCTAGGCTGAAAGATTGGAACAACTTTTTTCGTTCGTTTAGTGGACGCAAAGCGCTTGTAGATGGCTCACGTTCTTATCAAGCATTAACCCTTTCGTTTCCCTATTGTTTCAAACTCTCCATTATTCTTTGAGCCGCAAACGTTTTTAGCATTTCGTTTTCTTGAAATGTTTGGTAGGATTAAATTTTTTTATGAGTTTTCTTGCTATTCATTTGTAAACCATACTTCTTCGCGTCGCAGTAATGACCATCCTGCTAGGTATGTGTTAAAAAAAAAGTCTAGCGAAGCCAAAAATGTGTGCGTGCAACTACGTGACAACAGGTCTTCTTTAGTTTTACAAAAGTTCCAGCATAAACAGATTTAAACTGTTTATAAAGAACATTAAAAGCATTAAGTCCATCACAGTACGAACTTATCGTACCTCCACTTGGGCCGCCTAAAAGCCTGCGGGACGGGCTGGGTTATATAGGCATTACGAGTCTGTCATAGACCTCACAATTGTGGCGGTTAGAGAATTTTCAGATAGAGGCCATATCTCAGAGGCTTATGTGAAAACTGGAACTATTAATATAGTCTCAGCTTCGTAGTGACGATTTCTTCAGACAGTAGTAGGTTGTCTGCCCCTAACATTTGAATCCAATGTTGTTATCGAAGTTAACATATGATCCGAGATAGGTGGAGCCCTAAAAGACGTACCACACGTTTTGGATTAAAATTCCAACGTTACCAGTCTCGGCCCAACAGGCAAACTTTACCAGCCAACTACTGCTATAATTAAGTCAACGGAATCCAGAGAGAGAGAGCCCAGGACGGTGATTAGGAACCAGACACGTACTCCTATCCGTTCTCAATCACATAGTTTGAAAAGAAATTGTGCTCCTCACACGCACACACGCACACTGAAGGGTTAGGATATAGGATTGTGGTGAGGTCTCGATATAACTTACATCGTTACACACGATCGTTGATCGAAGCTGCTTGTAAACGGTTGGTGAATACTGTGATGGTGCGGGAAGTAAACCGACATCTGCCATCCGCCGAACGACCTCCGGGAAGGAGCCGGATGCGGACCAACAGAGCAGTAAAACTCATCAAAAATTACGTGACAAATGTTGCCAAAGCTATCATCAGTCAACCGCAGCTTCGCACGTCAACCCACGCCCACACGCCCACTCGCCACCGGCCGGCCAGAGACCGGAGTGGGACGCTCGGTTCCAAAAAAGTTTTTGCTACCAAAGTCTTTAACGAGGACAGCATAACGCTTTCCCGCCCGTGCCTTCGCGTTCCTTGCCGTCGTATGCAAGATTTTTTGTTCCGTGTTTGGCCCCAAACACGTTGGCCACAAAATCACAGGTTTTTTGCGGATGTGTGCCATGCGAGGGTGAGCGCACCGGGTGTCTCTTCCGTCTGTGGCAACTGCTTCATTTTTGGCAAAATTATGCCGCTGCGCGCAGGCCTTCGAACATCCTTCGGTGGCACGAGCGCAAAAGACGCTCGCGAGGCGGAGCGATACAGAAAGTTATTTGCTAAGTTCTGGTCGTCCACAATAAGGAGGAAGAAGAAAAAAATGCCCCGGAACGAAGGGCGAACTGGAACGCACGATAGAATGCGATGCGTCAGACCGCAAACCCATCAGACACAAGGTAACCATCGGCTGCTGAAAACGGCCGTCGGGAGAAAAGAATAAACACAACTTTTCCCCCTCGAGCGGTAAAGTTTGCCGAACGGCCGAACGGCCCAGGCACGCCAGGGCGAAGACGTACGCACAGGAAATGAGTATTGCCGATGAGCTTTGTCGATGAAGGGAGCCTGCCAAATATTCATCACCATGATGGATACCGCCACATCCCGCGACGCGCCGACGGCTGCCCGGTAACTCTCGGAAACAATTTCGAACGTTTGCCGCCGCCCCGAAGCAGGAGCAACAATTCGCCTACTTTCGTCCGCTGCAAAGTTGGTCCAGGGCGGGGTCGGAGGAGAGCGGGTTTCCACGGAGCAGCCACGATTAGCCACGTCCAATGGGTGTCCCGGCGTGCCGATTGTCCATTATTTAGTGGATTTGCCTGGCAGGAAATTGCCAAAGATGCTTTCAACCCTGACGGTAGAGGTTCGTTGGCAACGGCAAAGATTAAAGATCTGCTTCACGCTTCTCCGGCGTTCTCCCTGCCGTGTCTCCAGCGGAAACCGCACTAGGTGATGGCGGATTGACGCAAATTTATGGTCGTTCGATTTCGAAGTAAACCCCCGGGAGTCCACTTCCGCTCCACCGGCAAATCGTGCGTCATCGTGGACGTAGTTTGTTGAAGAGTCCGCTGGAGAACACCGTGCGTACGGTGCGCGATGCGGATGATCATTCCACCGGAACCGTCGGAAGAGAAAGTTAAGAATACGGGGGACTCATCCGAACAAACGGGGATGGACGTGAAAAATACGCTTCCACAACGTCCCAACCACCTCGTAGCGAACGCATGCAACATGTCCGGGCTCCGCCTCGGCACGGAGCGAACTTTTTTCCTTACTCGTGTCAGCTGTCAACACAGCTGCCGTGTTTAATTAGTGGAACTCGTTTATTTTGCCCATTCTCGCCCGTAGCGCGAAGAAAAACCTATACGTCACCACACAAACCAACATATCAAAAACTGCCGCTGCTGCTCTGCCTCTGATGTATCCTTTTCTTCTTTGTTTTGGTGAACGTTTCGAAAACCCCCACACTCGCCTCTCTTTGTGTGTGTGTGTGTGTGTGTGTGTGTGTGTGTAACATGTTTTCCGAGGAAAATCAAAACCCATGTCTCCAAACACAACCAATCCCCGGAAGCGTCAGACTTTCTGCAGAAGACGCGCCACCCCCGCCGGGTGAAACGTTGTGGAAAAGCAAATTTCGTTCGAAATTGCATCCACATTTCAAACCCCAAACATCAAGCCCTAGCCCTACCCGACGCCCCCGTCCGCGCCCCGGCCGCGGAAAAACAAAAGGGGTTTCGTGAATCGGATCACGGAAAAATGACAAATTCTATCACATTTCGATACCGAAGTCGCAGCCGAAGAAGACGGAATCCTATGAATATCAAAACGCCCACGTCCCTCGCGGCGTCCGGGACTGGGTTTCGCCATCTTTATGGGATTGCGCGCGCGTCTGATTTGCTCACCGGGACCGGCGCTGGGAGCAGGCCGCCTCGTCTCTGCGCGTCTTCCACGCACGCCGCAAACGAACGATCGATCGCCAAAGCCGGGCCCGGGGAAACCCGCGGGAAGACAAAAATCGAAAAGTAAGCTAGCACAGTAGTTGCGCGGTGAGCATTGGCGGGGAGCTAGTTTTTCTTTTATTGCCTCGCTCCCGCAGCGGGCAAAAAGTCATCATAACGCACGGCGTGGGAGCTCCACGGTGGGGTCGTTTGGGAGCACTCCTTGAGGCAACCGCTCCCGTTCGCGTTCGCCGGCCCGCCCGGCTAATGCTATTTTGTGCTAGATTATTATATTTTCTTTTGCCTCTCGCTCGTTTGAAGCGCTTTTGGCCGGCTGGAATCCGGACCCAGGTAGGCGGACCCGATGGCGAGTGTCGGGGGAGCCATATTTGCATAGCGATCAGTATTCCACCCACCGGTCTCGTTTGTCCTGGCCTTCAGCGTGAGCCGCTGCATGCATCGGCGAGAAGACGAATGGCGTTGAAATTTGATTTACAGCCCCAACGCCCAACGGGCGAGCGGACTTACTGTACTGCGGGACGCGCGCACTTCCTCCGGCGATGGTTCACGGGTGCTTCGTACGGTGGCTCGTACCTCATAGGAAGAGAGTGAGAGAGAGAGAGAGAGGACATGTGAACCACACGTCGCTAGGGTAATAGAAACAGGAGCTTTGCTTTTTTTTTAGTTGGACGATGCCGATGTGTTGGGTAAGACCGAGCCAGTTTTGCACAGTCGAGGTCAGAGAACGAGCGTTCGGATGGCGCTGGTGGCGGCTGCACCCGTGCCGAGACTGCCTGGAAAGCCACTGGTAAAGGAGCCGCAGGAGCCGCCATTGAAATTGCTTTGCCGCTGGTGCTTTGTATCGCACACTAGCGAGTGCGGAGGAAATGATCCACAAATAGTAGTGGCGCGTAGTTGCCACTGCTCGGAACATACTTTTAATGGGAAAGCTGCTACACAACCTCCTAGGTTAGATTGGGTTACTAGAAAGCTGCAAGCATATTTCAATTGATTTTTTTCTTCCGTTCGTTTTTCATCTCCTAAATGTTTCAAAAACCCGTTCTGACACTTGAGCCCATAGCCTCAGAATAGCGCCCGACCCGTCATTCCATGCACGGGAAAACCCGTCAAAGCCCACCCAATAACCACGAGATGCCAATCGCTCGCCTCTCTTCATCTCTCCGTTTGCAACAGATTCGAGATCCACAGCCTGCAATTCAAGTCCGACAGCACGACGCGCCGCCTGAGCATTGAGGGACCGCACCCGGGCAACTGGTTCGCCGTGGCGTTCATCAGCTGGACCGACCCGAACAACGAGCGGATCGAGCAGCAAGGTAAGTTTGGAAGAACGCCAGCGCATCTCACACTGACAGAACCGGACCGGACCCGGCCCCGGCATCCGTCAGAAGCGACGTGACAGACGCCGGATGGACGCTTTAAAGGGTGGGGCGTGGATTCGCGTGACCCGGCCCGGTAGTAGTGTAATTAAATCACGGCCAATGGCGCCCAATTCGGGTTGGGTATGTGGGCGCACGGATAAAAGAACAGCACGCATGAGGAAACAACCCCGCAATACGATCGGAAAACTGTCGGCCAATCGGGCAGCCTAAACCCCGAAACAGAGCACGGAGCCTCAGAGAGCGTTGCAGCTGCCGCCACAAAACGGCCGTTTGATTGACTGTCATTATTTGTAATTAGGACGAAATCGAGATACCCGAAATAGCGGGCCCACGCCCCGATGCGGCCGCAAATGACAGCCCGAAATGCAAGTCTCTCAATCAAATTAACAAATAGCTATCACGGGTCTCCGGCAACACCGCGTTCGCTGCCGGCAGTTGTCGGCCCCGAATGCGGCGGCCATGAATGAGCAGACGGTCCGTTTCGGATGCTCGGAATTGGAGATACGCTTCATTTGCCGCAGCCTGCGTGATCCCGACCGGCCGCCGGTGGGGTGGGGATTCCATGCACTCGAGGAGATGCAGTTGAGACTTTGGAGGCCTTTTTTGCGTGGTTCGCGTCAGCTTCGATTGCGCGTGTACGAACCAGCCCCATCGCGTACCAGCGATGGCAATTAAAATTTAACCCAAATTTGTGTGCCTTATTAGCGCGAAGCGCAACACCGATAGGCGCACGGCGTAATCAACCGATTCGTATGTTTTACACACACACACACCCCTAATGATAGCCCATTAAGTTCGCTCCCCTCCCTGGAAAAAGGATTCGCGGGATTAAAATAGTATAATTGGTACATTAGCATTTATAGTGGGCCATTCGGGTGAATGTGCGGTGCGGACGATCCCGGAAAAAGATGTTTGATAGAGCGGTAATTTGCATGAAGCTTCAAGACACATTTGATCTGCTTTTTACTGCTCTGCTACAGTGCCAATCTTCTTTTTTTTTCAATACAATACACTTTAATCTGAGCTTTCAACCTGAAATCTCACCGAACATCTTGCGTCTATAATAGCGAGATGAAATCTGCAAAATCCATATTTAAAGCATCTTCTTCATTAAACGAACCGAACTCGCCGAACTACAGCAGACAAAAGCGTATTAATTAAGTGCCATAAAATGAAACAACATTGACGCAGGGAGCTTAATTGAATTCCTAACTAGAAACAAGCAACACGGAAGTTCCACTTGGGCGTTTTTCTTCGCACCGACTCAAACCGACTGCGCGCTGTGTTAAGTGTTAAGTACAAAATTAACTCCAGCTCACAGAAGAAGAAAAAGCAGGCATAGCAAACGGACAATAAAAAAACGCAGAAAAACCTCCCACTCAATACTTCTGGTAATGACTAAATTATCCACGGGCACCTCCCCGTCTGGTGAGGGTGTAGATTTTTGTCTCTCTCACTCTCTCTCTCTCTCTCTCTCTCTCTCTCACTAGCTCCGCAGTTTCACAATCTTCGATTCCATTTCCCTCATTTGAGATAAACGTTTCCCACCGGTTTGAGGATTTGAAAGCTTTGCTCAGCCAAATCCACATCACACGCCCGTCCTCCCCGACCAAGCCAACCTGACTTGACCCGGCTCGGATCGACTTTGCGTCGGGAAAAGCGTTCTCGCTTTCTTTTTCGCTTGCACCGGTAGCCGGCCCGGTGTTGCTTCTGGCACCAGCGCCAGATGCGCCCCGGTTCTCCTTTGGAGGGACGGAAAAACTTTAACGGTGCGATAAGAAATTTAAATGCTGCGGGAAAAACAGCTTTCGGCGGAGCGGAAATTGAACTGTAGCGACAATCGCACTATTGGCGCAGTGGTTTTTTTTTTGAGTGAGCAGAAATAAAGCAAACTATCCGGTGGAGCCTCAAACCACCGCGAGCGAACGGGAAACACTTACGCAAAGTTTTTAATGATGTTTGGGAAAGGTAAAAGAAGCTGATTGCTGCTGGTGCTGCTGCTGCTGCTGCTGCTGGGGCTGCTGCAGGTTGCCCACTGGCAAGACTGGTATCCTTATGGACACTAACTTTAATTTCTTCTCGCTCTATGTTGCGGTGGCGGTTTTTTATTTCGCGGAATAAACTAAAATGAAATGAAAAGCACGGTTTAAACATTGAAAAGTGTTGCCACCCCTGTCCATACTTTACGAACATTCTTAACGCCGTCTCGCACATTCTATTTCCCTCGCAGGTCTTGCTGCATCCTGCGAAACGCTGCTGATGTCCGAGATGTCCGTGGTGAGTGCAAACCCACAGATGCTCAACGTCGACGTGCGTCACGAGGGCACGCTTGTCGGCGATCAGCGGGAACCGAAAACGTTCAAGTTCTACGTGCCGAGCAACGTGTCGATCGTAACGTGGCGCTTCTCCATCACGCAGCCCTGCTCGAACTGTACCGACGTCAGCTTCCACGTGCAGGCGAGCGCACTGCCAACCGCGAGGAACTACCTGCAGAATGCCATCATCTGCCCGAACCAGACCGGCGACGTCAGCATCGACTTCTACCCACACGAAAGTGCCTGGCATTACGTGGACTTGGATTTTCTGCGCGAGAGTCCCCCTGCGAACGGCGCTACTATCGTAGCCGGTTCCCATGGCAACGAGACGGCCGGATCGGATGCTTCTAGCGCAAACGAAGAAAGGAAAACGGAAGCTGCTGCAACGAACGCTCCCGAGGCGCAGACTTTGATGTACACGGTGGAGCTGCTTTACCATGCGCACGAGAGTGTTGCCCCAGAGGCAGCGGCTACTTCGACTCCGTCCATCGAGGAATCACCTGCCGAGAGCGCGGACAGTTCTGACGAGAGCGATACACTGGCAGCAGACGCCAAGTCGCTGCCGAATCGGAGCTTCGATCGCTACCCTGTCCTGCGACAAACCTATCGAGAGTTCTTCATGTTCGACTACGACCTGCTGCCGGATGTAAACGGTACCGTGCCGGTGACGCTGAATCTTACAGCCGGTGTTCCGGCACTGATGAAGTTTGACGTGAACGATGTGTACGACATTGGTGGTACACTTAGTTTCGCGGTCGCCATGCGACAGGATCTCAAGGGTAGTCTGATTGACGCACGGCACGAATCCACCAACGAGCATGCCGGTGTCGTGGCGGAAAAGCTAATCGACATACAGGAAGAGTTCGTGCCGGAGCTTCCGGCGGCAATGACAACCACTACCACCACCACCACCACGACGTCCACTACCACGACTACGGCAGTGCCACCGAGCACGACCGAGACGGAAAAGACAAGGCAGACCGCCAAAGCTAACCAGACGGTGATCGTGTGTCTACGACTCGAGGAACCGGGCATTCCAACGTGGCCCGACAAGTGTGTGTACGGGCGGCACATCTACCCGGCCGCCATTGTCATCAACAACACGGACGCGGACACCAACACCGGTCTCGTGCACGTTCCTTTCCCCGAACCGGGCAGCTGGTACGTAACGCTCGGACTCTTTTGTCACGGTTCGGAAGCGACCGCCCGCTCGACCATCATCGACAGCGTGAAGGAGTTTGTGCGCTCGTACCGTGCCACGCTCGATGCGATGCGGCCACCCTGTTCCTGTACCGATCGGATCGGTTACTACCGTAGCTGTCTGGCGGATGACGCCTGTCTGGGAGCGCTGAACGAAACGGAAACGCTCAAGATTAAGGAGTGCATCATGGATGCGAAGTGCACCGGCAGCCGTTCGGACGAAATGGCACGCAAGTTCGAGCTGCACCACAAGTACGCCACGGAGCAGAGCGTACAGGGCGGCGTCGCTGATGCAACGTGCAACTCCAGCGTAGTCTTCACCATCTCCTCCAGTCCGTGTGTGGCCGGACGGTGTGGACGGTTTGGACGTTGCTACCACTACATGTCCGGTGGGTTCGTGTTTTCCACGTGTCTCTGTCTGCGTAACTACCGCGGGTGGGACTGCACCGAGGACTCGCAGGTACCCTCGAGCGCTTCGATTCTGCTCGCCTCCCTTATGCTCACCCTGTCGAATCTGCTCTTCCTGCCGAGCATCTTCTACGCGGTCAAGCGAGGCTATCATAGCGAAGCGATCATCTACTTCTTTGCCATGTTCTTCTCCGCGTTCTACCATGCGTGCGATTCGGGCGAGGAGGAGTTCAGTTTCTGTCTGGTGAAGATCGGTGTGCTTCAGTTCTGCGATTTCTACTGCGGGCTGCTCGCCATCTGGGTGACGCTGATCGCGATGTCCAACATTCGCCACCAGTTTGTGTCGCTACTGCACATGCTCGGTGCAATACTGCTCGCGTTTGGCACGGAACTCAACAAGCAATCGCTGTGGGTGTTCCTGGCGCCGGCCCTTACCGGTATCTGCCTGATCTCGGTCAGCTGGGGCCTGCGTTGCCGGAAGACGAAACGATGCTTCCCTGCCCGCAGCTATCTGGCGCTGTATCTGCCGATCGGCAGTGTCCTGGTGATGGTGGGCCTGGTGTGCTTTGCGTTCCTGCAGACGAAACAGAACTATCACATCGTCCACTCGATCTGGCACATGGTGATGGCGCTCAGCATCCTCTGCCTGGTGCCGGACCGCAAAACATTCCACCCAAAGTGCTAGCATACG
Source organism: Anopheles dirus (assembly GCA_000349145.1). Classification (NCBI taxonomy): domain Eukaryota; kingdom Metazoa; phylum Arthropoda; class Insecta; order Diptera; family Culicidae; genus Anopheles; species Anopheles dirus. The sequence continues at coordinate 4,435,538 of KB672979.1, forward strand.
GTGAGGATCTACCTGCTCAATTCGGGCTCACCCTCCACGTCGACGCAATCGCAATCGTCCGGCTCGATGTCGACGTCGTCCACCACCTCGTCCTGCTCCACTGCGTCCACGTTCGCGAACACCACCACTACCACGACCTCCACCTCGGCTGTGATATCCCCGTCGTCCCCGGTGGCGGCCTCGTGTACGGTCTCCACGATCACCGGCGAACATGGTGGCGCTGTCGTGCATGATCAGACCGACAGCATCCAACCGACGGAGTAGACTCCCTCCAAATTGCCTGCAATGCACAAGTAATGCTACCCTTATATCCACACTACACACACACACACACACACCGGAGCACTGGTGCACGAGAAACTAAGGCAGTCTAGAAAAGCAGATGTTACAGCCCATGACGTCATTATTGTGATATCATCTGGTTTGGTAGTCTCAAACACTGATATCTCTACAGCAGAGTAGAGAACTGTTTGTCGGTATTACTACTATCAGAGTAGCACCAACAGCACCATCACCATCACATGATCGTTAGATGGTTGGTACACTCCCGATCGTCTCGATCTCCGGTAGATAGATCACAACACGAAAAAACCAAAGGAGACCCAGTTTTCTCGACACTTTCCTTCCTTGATATGATGTGATGTGTTATCTTGTGTGTTTCTGTCTGCATAGGTGTCATGGATGTACGTGTATGTAAGTGTCATGTGTATGATGTACGTTGCTTGACGGTAGGAACCCGAAAGACGGTATTTGCTAACTATAAACTAACATGAATAGCAATGCGGAGAAGTTTTAGCTCAATTTCGTGTTCGTGTGTCACTCTCGTCCACCCCCTTGCCGTGTGTTGATGGTTCTCCGGGGTCAATATACGGAGGTTGGACGTAGGAGCGCCCACGAAACGGCGGGCACGGACTACGACTACGCGTACTAGGTAAGGAAAAATGTATATTCTCGTACTAACAAAAAACACTATATTAGGGCTGATTTACACCGATCGATCGACCATTGTTTGATAAATTCATACGTGCCTTGCTGTAAGTTGAAGTCAACCCGGTGAACCCAGTGCGTGCGACACCGCCGTCGTAATGATGAAGCCTTTGAGGGATAAATGGAAGAATGCATCGAAACACGGTATATTAGATACTCGCACCACACAGCCGCCTCCCAGTGTTCCAACCACATTCGGATGGGCGGAGGGTGTGCATGAAGCTTTTACTCCTCTCGTCGTCGTTGTTCACTCATTTCTATCCGTTTTGCGTTCGACTACGATACGATGCACCCTTTTTCGTACACACGTTTTGCACACAACAACCTTCACACTGCTAGGAACTAGAGAAAAAACGGATAAACTATATGATATAAACACAGAAGAGAACCCGGGAGCATACTTGTATCTTTACTGGTACTAGAGAACGCAAAAGAGAGAGAGAGAGAGAGAGAAGGAGAGATAGTAATTACTATTTACTAAGACGTCAGCCGTCATGGCAACGCGGATTTTTTCGTGTGAGCAGCATCGCTTAGCACGGAAAATAGTTGCAGCAGAACTAGAGTGAAGTAAACTGTAAAAGTTTGCACGTCCAAAAGGCAGGAGTAAAACAACATTTGATAAACTAACCCTAGCATGTAACGAAGATCGTCGAGACGAAGCGTAGAGAAAGTTGGCGTGCAGCTTAACCAAACCCACAAGAATCCGCACCATCGTGTGTTTACTGTTCGCTCGCTCGATATCAAACCCCCTTTCATGAGCGAATGGAAAATAGCAAAAAACTTTACCGCTTAATGAAGACACAGAGCGAACTGGCGAAACTCTTACTGTGAAGCGCTCACTTATGGACAAGGCAAATAAGTACTACATAGTTCAACGAAGATTGAAACAAAAGCAGCCACCCACAAATACTAGCATGTCGAACATGCCTTCGGTTCTAAATGCATCCAGAGGTTCTTTTTTCACAAAGCAGCTACTACCTTTAACCTTTAACTGCGACGCATGGCATACTGTTGTTACCAGGGATTGTAAATCCATTAGATTAAAGCATAATTCAACTGGATAGTTAAGTTGTTTTTCTTTTTCATTTCAAATCTTGCACTCCGCGTTTGATTTGTCTGCCAAAAATATCGCAACAAACTACGACTTTCGTCCGATGTGTAAAATTGAAAGCAATTGTCAAGACTGCAATTACCCTCTAACGCTGCGGTTTACGTTCGGTAACCAATGTGCACCAGGCACCGCGATACGATTGTAAGTAAGTGGGGGCAGGGTTGAGTGTTGAGTCGGTAAAGCAAAAGTTTCGAAAAGTTCGTGAGATCGAGACAAAAAGAATGAGGAAACAAACCAAAGCCACCACCTACAACAGTAGGTTAGTAGGAAACATGTGTAAAACAAAAAAGAAACGGATTGAAAGAAAAACAAAAGAGAAACTCTTCACTACAGATACATTTTTAAAAGAAGCACCGAAAAAAAAACACAGAAAACCATGCACAAAGAACTATCACTAAACACACAAATACAATGTTAAAGTGACGGAAGCTAATGGGCAGGAAACGAAGCGATTGTAGAAAATTTGAAACGGATATTTGAAACCAATCGAGAGAACAAACCATCTATGTGTAATAGCAACAACAAAGATCTAATAAACGTTTTATAAAAAAATACTCACAAACGTGTTTGCCGTTCGTCGGTTTCTTCCGGGTCAGCTCGTACGCAGGCTGACACTTTTCGGTCTGTGATACATCACTATTTGACCACGGGACTCGACCGACAGGACAGATGATTTCTACCACCACAACCCCATGCAAGGAGAGTGTGTTGGGTAAGGGTTTATTCGATTTTGATTCAAACTGCTTACTGACAACTGCAGTTCACCTAAGAAAGAAACGAAGATTACGGACGGTAAATCAAACACCCTACAGCCGGTGGTTTTTCTTCTACACAGGCAGCCGCGTTTAACGAACGAGAAGCAACACAGGAATTGGTAAACCATAACTTCATTTTTCAGGACGATTCAGAACATGTTTGTTGCCGAGCTTAATCTGTAAAGTACTGGAAAAGAGCCTTTTTACTTTATCTAACATGTCTTTTTAGGATTTCTTGTCCAATTTGTCTTTTTGAGTTCAGTTATCAACGATTATAATTTTCATTCTAATTCGATGCCGTTGTCTAGGTTCAGATTTAAATTCCGCTTAATAGCGTTCGCTACGTACTCAAAGTTACTGTGTAGGTCTCCAATATATTTGCTCGTTTGTTTTCACTAATTCGATCACCAACGGCGCGCCGAGTTTAATGTAATTCATTCGAGCCGCTACCACTAATCTCCAAGCTCGCTCTCTGCTCTCTACCAAGAGCTCCGATCGCTGAAAATTCTAATATGTTTACCTACTATATCACTAGAACTACGAGAGCCCTAAACTTTAACGAACCTACTCCTAGCAGCAACGATTCGATAGCTGTCACAGTCGTTTCGTTTTATTCCGTTTTGAATCACAATCCTCCTGCGGCAACTCCCGATCTAGTTCGTTCAATTTGCGTCGAATTGGACACGGTAACTTGTAGCACCGGAAGCCCGTTCGTTCGCAGCGATGTACGTTCCGCAATCAAAACCCGTTCGCCTCCTGGTGTGCTCAGGTCTGATATTTTGTGCTAATTCGCTACTTAATTTGTATACCTATCTAACTTTCAATGAGTGTTTTTGTCAATTATTTTGTTTCTCGTAATGGAATCACAGCTGAATTAAATGATTTACTCATTTGTCCCTCCGTCCTTTAAATCATTTCCATCCAAATCTTGCTCATTGCGCTCGTCTAATTCGTTTTCGTTATTAGATACACTATTATAGTAACCGGTTGCGTCTATCGTGTCTATTAAATAGCGAACTAGTAGAAACTGGTGAGATTCAAGGGAAATCAAAGCACAACTAAAGGCTGATGAGAGGAGCTGTGTGATAATAGTTGAATATGTTCCAAAGCTGCTGAAGTGCTTGTTTGTGCTGCCGCTACGTGTGAACACAATCGAATTCTATACCTAAGCACGTCAAAACAACTCAAGGAACCATTCTTCAGTACACTTATTGTGTCACTTTCGAGAGGAGCAAAAGACGGAAATGGTTCGCAGAAACGCACAGAGGGAGAAAGTGCGCAAGTTTGGGTTTCAAATCCCGCAGCACACTCTAAACGCACTTTGTAGTGATCACGCGCGAGGCTTTAGAAGCGTCGTCAATAATACATCTATCCCTAGGAGATTCTACATGAGAAGAATGCCCATATTTCCTATTCCCCTGACCGTTGCTCCAGACCTAGTTGATAACTCCTTCTAAGTACAATAAGTTATTAAAATTTCAGTAAGGACGTTTGTTCGTTTTTTTTTCTTCTTCTTTTTGTTTCGTAATTCGAAGGCGAAGCTTGGCTAATTTCATTCGTATTTTTGTTCGTTTTAAATTGTACACATGCATCTATAATTCGATTCGATGAGAGGAAGCGCATCAGCAGACTTAATGTTGCTTGTAAATAATACTCCATACGTTCTCTGGCCCTTACGTTTGTTACTTACTAGCATTTGTTCTAATTACTTCTCCACTTCAAATTAATTTACGTTTCCTTGATTAGATCATTATGCGGGTGCTAGCGCTTTACCATGTGTCGTAACGCGTCTAAATGAGATTCTGGTAATAGTTAAATGGCTGTGCGATTTGGAGCTGCAAAGTACGGTAAGTTTCATGCTCTCTTGCTGTCTTCTGGCATATGTGCGTTCGGTTGTCACTGTCACTAATTCGGTGGATTAATTAACAGAGGTTTGTGAGTTTTTTTGTTCTATGGTTGTGCTGTTGTGCTTGCTAGAAAAAAAGTTCGGAACAGGCACGAGTATTACAGGTCCGCGCCAAAACAAATACAGCCACATATTTGACTCTCTCTTTCTCCCTCTCTCTCTCTCTCTCTTACACACACACACACACGCACACACACACATATCACCAGATCGAGAGGAACTGACGATAGCGTCTCGGCCGTCCGGGCGGTACGACCGCTCGTTTGCGACATCATTGACACTTTTTGCGCACCTGCAGCTTCTGCTGGCCAACGGTGAGCCGCTTGCCGGGCCCATTGCACACGATCGAGGTGTTGGTGATGTAGTCGTAGGCGGCACGGATTTCGCTCGGTTGCAGCTGATGCTGCGAGATCATGCCCCGTAGGGCGCACAGGTCTTTGGTGTAGGAGTAAAAGAAGAGTGGATGATGCCGGCGCCGAATTTTCACCCGATCCGCCACGATGCCCGTCAGGTACACGTCCTCAAGGTGAAAGATCGGTGTGGAGAGACTCGCCCGGTAGAGCGTCTTGACCGCCTCCAGGTTCATCAGGTAGGCCGTGCCGGACAGATAGTTCGGATAGACGTCCTTGTCGTACATGTACGTCGGCGAATACCTGCCAATAAGAGTGGAAAGTTGTAACTCGGGGCGATGTATCTAAACTCCGTCAACTGAACCTACCACTTGCTGCTGGTGTCACCGATAGGTTTGGCCTCGCAGAACAAAAACCCCGTCAGCAGATGTTTTCCCTCGACGAGACGATTCCTGGTCGATTTCACCAGCACACTGTTGGTGTCGTAGAACGAGATGGCCGCCTTGTACAGTGGGACCGTTCCGCCGAGCAGAACGTGTAGCAGATTCGGCACGTTCACGAACGTATCGTCATCACATTTCATGATAAATTTAACTGCAATAGAAACGTTGAAAGAGAATTCCGAAAAATCGCATATCGCACAATTGGCAACACCCGAGCGATGAGAGTTAAGGCATTAGCACAGACATGCTATTCGTTTTTTTAAATATATATAAATAAATGGACTTAAACTTAGAAGTACAACAAACACCAAATTGCCATCCACCAAAAGACCTTCCCCCCAAAGAGCACCCATTTCGCCGTTTCGCCACATCAGTGCTGTTAAAGGTAAAGAGAAAACAAAATAAAAGAACATAACATCGGGCCTTACAAACTTCGTATCGGTCGGATTGTTCACCACCAGCTTCCGGGCGAGATCGTTCAACGTTTCCACCACTATGTACTTGCTGCCACTGGTGCGCTCCTTAAACCACTCCAGCACGAGCTCAGTGACGTTCAGCTCGACGAAACGACCGGCCCCCTTCGGGACCATCTGCTGGAAGCGCTCGATTACACCACCCTTGCCTCCCGACGCTTTGCCCACGGTGAATGTGACTTCCCCACCATCCAGACGGCCACCCGACGTTCCGGGACGGACGTTCCGCTTCAGCCATTCCTCTCCGTGCACGTACACCATCAGCTTGGCCTGTATGTCTCCAGTATAGTCGCGCGTTTCCAGCTGAAACTGTAGATACTGCTTCTTGTCGGTCGCCGGTGTTCGCCGTGCTTGCTCTTGAGATTCTACGCAGGGTCAGTGGGGAAAGAGAACCGGCCAAATGTGAGATGTACAGGCCAGCTTGCCTCCGTTGGCCACATCTTTCCCGTTCGCCTCTCGTTGATTTTACATGTTCCATTAGTGGACGATGGAAAAGCAAACCACGCTACATACGAAACACTCGAACCTTTCTGCCACGTATTATACTACTAGAATCCCCCCACTAAATCCCCCCGTGCAATGCGTACCCACAGCGTTTTCTACTACCCAAAGCACATTTTAACACAAACATTCCACTTGCCGCTTGACTTACCTTTGCCGTCACAGTTGTTGGTAACCCATTTCAGCATCATGATCGTCTTCAGCGTGAGGTTGTTGTAACTATCTATAAAGCTCTCCTGTATAATATCACCGTACACTTCGCTTTCGTTCACGATACGCAGCTGCGTCTCGTCCTGCAACTCGGCCCCTCCGCTGCCCACGTTGAATGCCGGGTCCACATCCCCTCCGCTGGGGAACAGCGATAGGCGGAGCGTACCCGTACCGTCAGTCGGAGAAGGATCCACACCGGTCGGTTCGACGGTAAGGCTTCGTTTCGTGTCACCTTCGCTGTCCCCCGCCGGTGGTTCTGATCGCTGATGTTGATGTATGTAATCAGACTCCGACTGACCGACGAGGAACACCAGCTTGATATTCAAATTCATGTGTAGCATACTGTTGCTGTTAGTGTTGCTGCTGCTGCTGCTGTTGTCGTTCGTATCACTAGAGTGACTAGAATTCAGTTTCGTGTGGACCTCCTGCAACCAACAAAATGCAGAAGTGATCCATTTGCTCCACGTGAGTACCAATGCCGTAAAAACACTTACATTGCTTTGCGCGGTGGCTTCCACTGGTACCGTCCACATGTAGTCTTTCAGTCCCCGGACACCCATCGCTACTTTCGGTTCGAGATAGTCACCGCGCAACCGTGCGTGCAGCCGCCGGAACTGATCGTAGTTGAACTCGCGCACGTTACCCCAAGTCTGACGGATCGTTTGCCGGGCCTCGAAGTTACTGGCCGACGAACAGACCACGATCAGCAGGTACACCTTCTCACTTTCGTCCGCCAAACCGGCCCGCTCCTCGGTCGAACATACGTTGAGCGGATCGATGATGGTCGTATTTTCGTACGGCAGCACATAGTCGATCGTTTGACGCGACGTGTTCAGGCCCCACCCGACGATAGTACCTGCGGTGAACGAAATCCAAACCATCACGTGTGAGAAATGAATTAGTGAGATTAACACATGAAATTTCACAATATCGCCATAATTCGAATCACTTCAGCGAGCAAGGACGTAGAAATCTGCACAACCGTGCCTGAACACACTCGTCTCTCCATCTCATCGTTCAACCCAATTTCAACCAACGCCAGACTGACACTGGCATGGCGTTTCGCGCGCCAATAAAAATTAACTACCACAGCCAGCACCACAGCCAGAGCACGGCACGCAACACCACCACCACAGGACACGCGGCGGTTCGGGGGGAGACTCAATTGAAACGAGTGCGCCCCATTTTGTCCACAAAAATCTGCCACCGCGCGGCGAACACACAGTGCCGCAATGGAGTGCAAAATACCCCTGGCCTCCTCCGACCCGCGCCCAGAATGTCCGAAAGATGTAAATGCTGCTGCTGCCATGCAGCACGGACAAAGAGCGAAACAATAAACGCGGTACATGCGCTTCGGCTCCACACGCCCTCAAACCAAGTAGGCTCGTTGCCCTGGACAACAAGTCACTGGCGAGCGCGAACCAACAGAATCACGGCATGCCGGGGTCGGAGACGATACACACGAGCGCTGATGCGAGCTCTTTCGCTCGCAAGCTCGATTCCGCATCGAGTTCCGATGATCCTCGCAGCCGTCGCAGCTCCCCCATACAAAGCAATTATCTTCCCCGAAGGGATGGGAGGGGAGGAGACTGTGTCCACTCTTCGGTGCGTCAATTGATCGTGAGGATCTCATACGCGAGATGGTGCAGCAACCTTGGACCCGTTGTGTTGCGTTTTGTTTGCGCGCTCCCTTCGATGTTTGCGGAGTCATTTGACCCGTCTCTCGTGTGCATCGCTCTCCACGCCATGTGCATCATCACAGCAGGCGCTGCACAATATGATATGCCACTGTCGCCGACATGTCGCCGATACATCGTCGTTTCCATCCACCCAAGCGGGCCACCCCACACCGTGGCTTCTCCAGTCGTGCCGTGTCTGCATTGCTGCTCGCCAAACTCGCGTCCGCGCCCCGGGGAGCGAGAGTCGTCGGTTTCAAATCAGTGATGTGCAAAATGGTATCAATAAAATTAAAAAGTTTTAAATTGATTCCAATCAACGCCGGTTCAACGCCAAGAGCTGGGAAGATGGGGCGGAGGCAGTCCGGGTGGAGGCGAATATTGACCTGTTCTTCTCGCGATGTCACATCGGCAGCCAGATACGCATATGTTCCGGAATTCACGCGCGATGGATGGGATGCGTACACGCAAAAATGCGCATGTAGTGGGGGCGCTTTCAGCTTACGCATAACGCCACACTTAAATCTTCCGAAAACAGCAAACGTCACACAAAAACGCACCAGGCCAGCCGTCCGTTTCCGTCTTCATTCATGCGTTTTTTTTTTAAGAAAGGGAACCTTGGCATGACGAGACCCCCCTCACTCTCCGCTATATGTGTGTCGGTCGATGTACATATTCATTGATAGACACGCTAGAAGCGGGTAATAATAGATCGCCGATACGGCCTAGAGATAGAGCGCGCCGAGGATGTTGTGAGCGGTCGTGGCGCACCGACGACTTTTCGACGTCAATTGGGGGCCGGTTACTAATCGGGCGATATATCAATGATTCGGAGGGAACGCAGTTTTATGAACGAATTGGTTTCAAATTCATTTGCTTGATGGCACTTCCTGTGGACGCGTGTACTGGGTACCCGCCGCGGCCCTGTTACGGGGTGTGCTGTTGCTGCTGCTCTGACAACCGACTCGAAGCAATCAATTATCGTTGACGGTGGATTGTGCTTTTTCCGGGTCAGCTATTTGTCACCATTTGCCGTATGCAGGTTTGCGAAGGACAAAAGGACGTTAGCATTGAACAGTGGAAAAAATCCGATTGTCTTAAGCGATGCCTCTCATGTCCTCGGTCGTGCGAGCCATATGTAACCGTGTGGCTAATTGGCTAATAGTATCCCAATTAATCCCAGTTTCTCGAGAAAGAATGCAGATACGAAAAAAAAACTTCGAAAAGCAGGATTTTCAATAACGATGCCGTCATATGGGTGTGTACATAAAAACTCCTACGGCAGCGTTTTGTTGAGCCTCGAAGACACGTCAGCCAGTTCGCAGCAGCGACACAAGTGCTCTCCACAGGCCACCTTCCCAGGCTTGGCTAATTCGGCACATGTTCATATTTCGCCAATTGAATCAATTGAAATTCGTTGAATTCAATTCGCTTTTTCTCTGCGCTGCGCTTCGCCACCGGTTAAGTGATCGTTCGGCGTTCACCGATTGCTACCGATTTTCGTACCGATTTTTCTCGGCGTACGCACGCGGAGGGAATCCAGGACCAATGGTCTGGGCCAATGCACACTACACCGCGCCGTAGCGGAAGGTTGCACGGTGGTTATGTTTCCGTGATCACCACACGTCTGCCACATTTGCATAATCAAGACCTGCAAATGTCAAGCCGTCTAGCCAAAACATAGCATTCACCCCAATACCCGCCAATAGATGCGAGGGGTTGAATGGCCGGTCCGGAGTCACGAAAACGCGGGCTTTCGAATTCGTGCGCGTCGATCGAACGGTACCCGGTCGGGACGGGTAGAGGCGCGGTTAACCGGGCAATGTCAATGATTTTCTCAATCAGTATTCGAGGCCAAAGTAATATTTACGCCCCGTAGCGGTTGAGAGTGAGGGAGGGAGGCCTTTCCCGATGGTAATTTTTGGCCAACGCCGGTCGTGCAGAATTCGTTCGATTCGTCGTGCAGAACCGATATCAATGAACGATAAGTGAAACACATGAGCAGTCCTCTTACGGTAATTACTTACCGACACGGCCCCGGTCGTTGCCATTGGAGATGTTTCCCATCAGCAGGGTGATGACCACACCGAACGCGATGATGGACAGGAAGATTTTGTTCTTCGTCGAACCGCGGCTGTGCCGGTCTCCTCGCTCCATCGGGGTAATATCGTACAGCCGTTCGCTCCTCCGGCTCGACTCGTCCAGCAGCGTTGTGCTTTCGGTATCATTGCTGGCCGAACTATTGCTACTTCCGTCAATGTCTTGAAATCGACGATAGACATCGCCATGGCTTCCGCCGCCGGTACTGATATCCACCGCACCGCCAGGACGCTCGTTCCAATTCACCTGAACGATGCTTTGCGAGTACATTATTTCTGCAAGATATTATCACACCTTCATTAGCATTGATCACGAAAGACGTGCGGGCAGAGTGGGCACGTTATATCCGCATCCGGCCGCAACAATAGCGGCTCAAGGCCTGGAGCTTGTTTGTTTGTTTGGTGAGAAAAAGTTGGATACTGCAGGTGTCCACGTTCGGCAACTTACCTCGTGCCGCCCCGTTCACCGCAACCGACGTAGGACGAAAGGACACTCCAGGGCACAGTCAACAATGCTTAGCTAAGGCATCGAAGATACCCCGTGCTGCACATATTTTATGTTAGTAATAATGATTTATGTACATTTCACCGCGATCGGAACAAGCACGCTAGTGACACGGAGCCCGGGGCAGAATCTGATCTTTGGGCAAAACGGTATTGTTTTGCATGGACTACTGATGTGTAAGGTGAATATTTATGGCTTTTTCTATCTTTTCTAACACTTTAACGAATGGGTTTTAAAAATTACAGCAACAGCACGCATTCTTTGTTTTTTCGACTTGTTTTGAAAAAGAAAAGGAAAAACAATCAAAACGTCAGAGCATTTGAGACATCTGTCAAAACTGTCAAATATGACGGCTGGACCATCCAGCCTCCACAGCAGCAGTAAGCTCCCGAAGATTACCGAACTTGTTCGAATGTCCGAAATGTGGATACTTTTCGAAGCTGGTGAACGCGACTGAAATGAGCGAAGATGGGATGTCGCTCCATCTGGCGGGTAATATATTGGGTCCGGCAAGGGCCGGCCGGTTAGTACCGGGTATTTTAGTGTAGAGCCGGCATTTTGGTTTAGTGAAGAAAACATGAATTCACGGAAAAGAAAGACTCTCCGAGTATCAGTAAAGGAAATATGCAGTGCATAACGCGGAGTAAAACAACACAGTGAAGTTTTTTTCTATGTCTTGCTTTATTTTCAACATTGAAATATTACTTGTTTTTGTTGTTGTTGTAATTATCGATTGTTTTTAAAATTTAAATTTCTATACAAGCGCTAGATAAATATACTTTTTTCAGAATCATGTGTATGAATTCAGCTGGGGAAAGTGTTATTCCAAATGAAGATCGGACCGAACGAAAGCCGCACGGCGACCGGGCGAGTTGTCCAAGGACCAAACCGGTCCGACTTACTAACCGAAACCACCAACATCGAAAAGCAACCCCCTCTGCTAGATCTTAGGCATGAAACTGATGAATAAGGAGTAAAAATAAACCAACGGAGTAAACAGGACAATTATAAATGTACACTCGTGTCTTTGCCATTCCTTCCCCCACCTGGGGACACCTCGACTTTCTGGATGTGCTGGAATCCAAAAGACTCATCAAACCAGTCGAACCAAACTAAACTAAATAGCAACATATTAAAGTTGTTATACCTAGGAATAGATGTACACTCGCTCTCCCTCGCTCTAGGGTCTTCGTTAAGGGTTGCTGTTTTTTTTTGTTTACGTTTAGTGTAAGGGTCGTATGCAAGTGATTCAACTGCAACGGAAAATTGTAAGATAATTTCCAACAAACACGACTATAATTCCGCAATGGCAACTATGGCCTCCTGCTGCTCTCACGTATTTCTACTCATTCTCACATCACACTCTCGATCACTTACGTTCTCCCGCGTCCAAGTTCACATATTCCCTCTTTTCCCCTTCCTTACTTCAGGTCCACATTATCATCGGTTAGTACTACTGTGTGCTAGGAGCTTATAAGATATCTCAGCTTGGCATAGTGCTCGTTTTGGGTCGTACGACTTCGGACATTCGGCGCAGCGGGTGTTTAATGATTTACGCATCCCTAGTGCTACATCCCAACACAACACAACCACGTGTTGTAAATCGTTCCGTATCAAATTTTCACACTCTCACGGGGGCGCGTCAAAGCAACATTCAATCGTACGCAGTTGAGAAAACAAAACAGAAAAGAGAACGATACAGTTACCGCTCACACCCCAAATTCAAATTATATTCAAATCCATGTATAATAAAAAGATAAATAGTACGTCACATGGTTGCTAGCACCATCTCAACATGACGGCAAAAATCTAGTTTTGTTTACTGTTCCCATTCCATCGACGACACACGTTCAGACGGATGCTAAACGCAACAAAAAGTTTAACTCAAAATGCCGCCCAAACTTCCCACTTTAGTTCGTCCCTGGCCGGCTGGTTTGTGGTGTGTCGCTCGTGTATGCGCGAAAAGTTCGATTCCTTATTACAAAGATAGCTATATTTAGTTGTGTTTATGTGTCCAGTTTGAGTGGCATGAGTTTTCCTATATCCGGTTTTGTGGGCTTCACATAGTTAGTAGCTGTATATGTGTTTTTGTTGTTGTTTGGTATGTTTTGCTCATTCCTCTTAAACGGTGCTCGCTAGTTGTTTGCTTTTGCTCGAATTTCAAATTTCATTCTCTATCTGCTTTGTTGTTTTTTTTGTGTTCGTCTGTTTGGTGATCACACATACAATTACTTTACGATTTTTGTTTTTTGCAACACTTGCTTGTTTTTGCTTTTATACACACACACACGCACACTCACTCACGCCTATAGACGAGACCAACACGTGTTAGCTTCTCATACTGTGCCTCTCTCCTAGCTACAAATTTATAATTTATTTCCATCTGCAACCGTGTGGTGGCGTTGAACTTGCTGCGGGCGTTTGCGCTATATTCATCTCCCGTACACCGCAATCAATGGATTAAGAGACAAATAGATAGACGTGATTTTCGTGTGACTACTGGCTACTACTGCTGCTGTTTCTGCTGCTGCTATATGCTGCTTTTGCTCATGTTTGCTAAATAACTTATACAATCTCACCGACCAAACACTACCTAGAGTCGTGCTGCTGCTGCTGTTGTTGCTGCTGTCTCGAGGACACCGACGTGGAAGTGTTCGACGAAGAGTTTGCTTGCTTCAGTTCGCGGGCTTTGGCCGCATTACCACCGCCAGAAGGAGGCGTCTGGCGGGACGATCTACGATCGACCGGTCCCCCGGCACCCCCAACGCTCGGCTTGGCCGAACTTGCTCCTTTCGCCTTACCCGAAGCGACATGTCCACCTCGTTGCTGCTGTTGCTGCTGCTGCTGCTGGCCCAATGGACCCCCGACCAGCCCCGACGGATGCATCATGTTTGGTGAGTCCTCGTTCGTGCCACCGTTGGCGGTGTCGGATGCACCCAGCTTGTAGCTATCACAATTTCCATCCTCCTTCGCGTAGTTACTTTCCGTCATAGCACCATCCTGTAGCTCGCCTCCATCGTCCGATGTTGGCCTTTTTACACTACTGTTAACCGTGCCACTGCCAGTATTGCCGAAGCCTAAATTCAATGAACTCAACTCATCTGTTAGTTCTTCATCGGCGTTTTTGTTAAACGGTTGAACGTTCGCGATGGTTGATAACATTAAAGCTTGAACAAACTGTGATCTGCAAAACGAGAAAAGGGCGAGAAATTAAAATTACCTTCAAGTTAAATAGCAAACGAATTGTGCCTTCAATGAGTTTTCACTACAAGATGCTATCCGAGATCAGTTTCCACCATTTCCAACCTCAAGATCAAGATATTAAAGGTTTCGATCGTCTAAAATGGAGCTCATTGCAGACATACATGTTTTGTTTTCACGCGCCATAGCAAAACGATCACTATGTAATATATACATGCAAAATGGCAAATTTCACCTTCAATTGTGATAGTATTGCTTATTGCGATAGCACAAATTTACCTGTCCGCTCTATCACGCCTCAGCTGTGCCTGTTCGGCGTCGTCCATCGTGGGCACCATGAACCGCGCCATCAGAAACTGCGACTGTTGCGCACTGGAGCCAGCGCCGGAGGCACTTCCGATTGCACCGGACACATTGCACACGCCCACCCCGGTGGAGACCATTGGCAACGAAGAGGAGGCTGCGAGCGGGCCATCCCGTCCACCGGCGTTCAGCGTGATGATTGTGTGGTTCGGATTGGCAGCCTGCGACGCACCGATCGCGTTGTTGTTGACACCGGTTGCGTTCGGCGCGGACGACACGACCGCCGGCTGCTGCTGCCGTCTTGGTAGTCGCTCCAGTTGTTGACGAGCGGCCTTGGAAAAGGAAAAGAAAAAAAAAGCACATAGTGCGCATACGTAAAAAATTTGATTCGAACATCATGTTCATTGGTACACTAAACGGTTACGATTAAGATGATTGCGACCTGGAGGATGTTTATAATTTCAAAAGAATGATTTAAATGTCCTGATAGCATCAAAATTTTAACCCTCCTCTGCAAGGTTTGCCAATGAGGACACGCTCAATAAACCCACCCGAGCATTGTTTTGCCCACCCTTTGTTGACGAAGCCTAGCAACGCGAAATCCAGCCGAAAAGCACGATACATGTCATCCTACATACAATAAAGTTCTAATTTTAGGTGGCAGCAGCAAACCCACGGAAAATCCTCCGGTCGATTCTGCTTTTAACAACGATAAATCGATGGCGACGGTGATGATGATTTGTTTGCATATTGTTGACTGTGTTTGGCTTTTTTAGTTATAAAATCGCAATGGTACTATGAATGCAATATAATGTTACAAATGCACTCCAAAAAAGCCCTTCGTCTGTTAGTACGCAGTTTTCCGTTCTTCCAAAAAAGAACTGATCGATCGATGGGGTTAGTATTTCACCCTCAATTACCGTGGCGAACAGGCAGGCATACAGTATGAGGAACGTATAACAGAAAAAGGCTAGCTCGAGCAACAATGCCCAAGGATGGCGCCAAAAGTGCACTGTGACTGTTTCGTTCATCGTTTTCATTGCTTCGACCGGATCGGATGCACTCGTATGTACACGCGCACAAACATCGATGAAACCAGTGTCAAGACGGTTAGTAGATACAAACACAGACACGAACGAACAAGGGATTTTCGATACTGTCTAGTTCACGGCGATGCACCAGTTGGTTCACGAATACACAACGGAAGGAGACAAATTTGATTTTGGTTGTTGCTGAACTGACTGAGGCTATGATGGTGTGTGCCAATGGGTGTGTGTGTGTGCGAGAAACAACTGTACAGAACAAAAACAAAGTCGCCACACTTGTCCGCCAAAGATGGATGGTAAAAGTCGCAGTAGGCACGAGAGTAACGCAAGAAAGAAATCACTAAATTCCACACTACAGCAAATCTACCAAAAACGCAATCGAAGGAATCGCTGGAAGGTGTGCACCCGGAACAACACCGCGTCGTGCTGCTGCCCTCGTGCTGCTGGTACCACCACCACCGGAATGCATTGGAGCCAATCTCGTTTCGCGCCCTTTGTGATTAACGTGGCCAAAATTGCGAATCCTGCAGCAAATATTGTACACTGCGCCTTTTGCTTGCGCTCTCCGATGGGACCGCTGCTGCTCTCGTTCGGTGGAGGGAACGCGGTTACTCTTCTATTTTGAATTTTGCTCCCACTTCTGCGACGACTCGTATCACTTTCCTTCGTCGGCACGACGTCAACGGCACACGATTCGTCGTTTCGCTTGTTCAAGGGACTATTATAACAATCCGCCAGCAACGAAAAAGTAGGCTGTACACAATAACCTCAAACCTTTCGAACAATCTACCCGTTTACACCATGGAATCAATGCTCCAAAAAGCAAGTGCTCAGAACAAATCGTCCCACTGTGTGCTCACGAAACGACGCGATTCGTTTGTGCAGGACGAGGAAACGCTACCGAAAGGTTTTCGCGTTCGGCCGCTCGGGAGTTGGCGAGTTTTTGAATAGCTAAATGCATCGAACCCGTGCTACCCACCACCCGTCGCCAAAGCGTTCGATAGACGGGTGGAAAACAACACACCTGCACATATACACTCACACACACAGTCATCGCCACACTGCGAGTTGTGTAATTTTCGGTTGCGCGAATTTGACCAACATTCGGTCATTTCGGCGCAGTTAGTTTAAATTTAATACCAACTCTGCTGCTCTTCCCGTTCCCAATGCTTTTTGCGAGCAGTTTTAGAGTTAGTTACTGCCGTTCTTTGCGAGAGGACCACTCTCCGCAGTGCTGCTGCTCTTGCATACCATCCACCGATCAGCTGTGCGATGTGTTTACGGCGGAGCGGTCATAATTTTGCACGCACATCACACCACCATCAACATTATCGTTCCCCGCGCTCGCAACACTTACTGTGACTTGCTGTCGCTCGAGCTGAATTTGCATCTGCAGCTGCTGCAGCTGCGACGGTTGCGGTGCACCACCACGGCGTACATTGGACAACTGCTGGAGCAGTTCCGCGATCGGATCCACCGACTCCCGGCCGGAGGGTGAGAGCGTCGAAAGTCCTCCGCCGGACGAGCTGAAGTGCATGTTCGAGCGTCTCGATCGTGGTCCACCGAGTGCACGGCCCGAATGTGGCATCCTCCGAACGCCTCCATGACGGATCGCCGATGGCTCATCGTGCAGAAAGGAATCTTTGGTTAAGGAAGCGTTTACCAGGGCTAAGAGTTGGCTAAAAAAAACTAGAATAATGCAGCAAGATTGTCAATTTCTCCGGGCTCCGTTTTCCGTTCAAATGTTATCATTATCGCTCTCATCAACCTATTTGGAAATTTTCTTTTTTTTACATTCTTCAGGATTAACGTCATCGACATATTTTCTGCGCGTTAGTTATAGCTTTCGGATAAGCTACTGAAGCGACGGCTTCTTCAGTTTATGCATCTTGCAAGGTGAGTACGAGTTGATAGTGCTATATACTATTCAAAGATATTCAATCACGAGTGAGCAATTGAGCAATGTGTAGAAAAAGCTTTGGATATCAACAGCGGAAACATGTTTTAATATGCTCATGTTTAACTCCTTATATATGAGTGCGATCAAGTCAAGGAGAGCTATAAATGTCAGATCTACACAGCTAGTAAAACATTTAACTACCGTATAATCTGTCACTTTACGTTTTACTAGAGATTTATCTATATCGCTATAGCCAGATAGTTACTCATTGCTAATCGGAGAGTTCAATTCAGTGCAGTATTTTATGTAGCGTTACAGGAAAATCTATGTTTTAAAGAATGTCGTTTCAGAGTGTTAGTGATAGCCTTCCTGAAAACGCTTGATACACATTACACCGGTTGTTCGAACTGCTACTGCTAATTACACAACACAATGCATTACAATATCGTTTTTGAAAAGGATATCAGAAATGAGATGAGATCCCGGGAACCGCTCCGATGCTCCAGACTCAGATGCCGTGCAAAGTCGTCCGTCACGAAGTTTGGCTCCCCGCCGGGCAGTGCGGCACACACCGGACAGACGACTTCCAACCCGGTGTCGGTGTGTTCCGCGCTGACGTGCTCCAGCAGGGCCGAATCGCTCAACCCCATGCGCTTGCAGTACGGGCAGGTGAACGACTGGGGCTGGTCGGCCGGCAGCACCTCGCCGCCATAGTACAGCTCGAAGTCGGATTGGGTTAGTATGCACTGCATCGGGTGGTCGGTCGAGTGGCGGGTTGTGGTCGCACCCTCCTCGTAGCAGGTCGCGCACAGATCGTAGTCATAACAGATCAGACACTTGTACCGTCTTCCGCGGAAGTTACTTTTCAAGCACGAATCACAGCTGACCCCTGGAAAGAGATGGAGAAGCGAAAGAGAAAGAAAATTAATCTAAAATCGTCCTTTTGCATTGTGTGATCGAAGATTGGTATAGGTGGGGAGAACGTTGATAGGGTTCGGAGGAAAACAGTCGTGTTTATGTTACACACATAGCACGCCAGCAGCACGGCGATGAGTGTTTGTTGGGACGATACATTGAGTCAGCTAATAGACATGGCTTCAATTGCTGGTGGCAATCGGTCCGCGGTGTGCAAGGAAAAAATCTGCTATATTTAGCACAAAGAATGCCGTTTTTTGCGCTCAATGTTGCTGTAGTGAGAGACGAGGCAAGTGCTTCTTCATGGGGTTGGCCGTGTAGGGCGAGAGCCGCGCTCGGTGTGCACCTCTTGGATGCAATGATCATCCTCACCCGTCCGTCCCGAGGAGAGGAGGAAGTCATGTATCCAGGTCAGCTTGTTCCGGCTGCTGGTGCGTAGTAATTAGGATCATCCGGGGGCTAGCTCACACTGGATCCTCGCTCGCACCATACACAATGTCATTACGGCTACGAACGTCGCCATTTCTGCCATTCGGCTCGACACACGGCAAATGTCAGTCGGAGCAATGGAACCTTTCGGGGGCAGCAACACAGCTGCGGACTTTGACAGCGGCAGCACAACACAAATAAAAAGCAAAGGTGATCCGAGAAAAGGGGGGCCAGGAACGGTCGCTACACTTCCTGCTGGAAGAGCTTTTCCGGTCTGGACGCACAATATGTTATGCGTTGAAAGGTTTCCAACTCGCTCGCCTCCACCAACGGACCGGGGAAATCCTTTCCCCAGGGTCATCCGTGTGTTCGTTGTGCAAACGCTGCCTGCAACCATCCAACCATGGCTCGCAATGTTGCTCCCTAAGTTAGTTAGTGACGAGAAATGCATCTTTGTTCGGTGGAAAATGAGTTTTCCCTCAACTTTACCTTCATGGCGACTCATTATTTTTCACTCCTAGGCCCCGGCACCAAAGTACGCACACCAGAGTCGGGCAACGGCAGAAACACACAGAGAGACCAACACGCACGCACACACCACCGACGGCGCACCAATGCAATTGCTCCTCCTCACTCGCGCGCGCACACACTAGCGAACAATTTTCAGACTACTCGTCGTCGCAGCAGCAGCAGCAGCACCAGCACACCACACGCACGCACACACACACACACGCGCGCGCACACAAACACTCCGTCTTGGCCTACTAGAGGCCCTTCAAAAGGGGTGGAGGAAGAGGCCCAGGGGAGAGCGTTGGGAAATGTGACAAACCACTTTTCGCCGCCTTCTGTTTTTCCCGTCGTCACGGCACACATACACAGACACGCACGCACGATTTGTTTCCCTATTGCTTCTCGCTCCCGTCGTAGCACGTACCAGCAAGCAATACGATGATCGATAGTGGAGCAGGTTGTCTGCTGCACCCCGTTTCACGACCTTAGGGTGATCCCCCACCCTCTCGTCGCGTGCCTCTGACTCCTGTGTGTGGCCTTACTGGCGCACAACCACCACTACACACCCACCCCGTTTGACACAATTTTCTGCTAGAAAAGTGCTCAATTCGGTCGTTTTTCATACATACACGACACACGCACTACCAACATGCACAAACGCACACACACTTTCACACGGCGCGCGATGACGGTCTGGTTAGGAAAACTATTCACATAATCGCTTGGCGAGCAGAGGTTTTTTATTAGGGCAACCCTCTCCCTATCGCTGCTGGGTTTGTACTCGAGCTGCCGATGGATTGGATCGCTTTGGTAGAAACGCAGTGCATCCACATATCAGCAAGACGACGACGGATGTTTCCTGTTTTCTTTTTTCGCTACTTTCGAGAATTCGGAAAATTGACGACACACTGGAGCGAACGACGACGACGACGGGCACTTTTTTGCTCTCTTCCTCCGTTTCACTGCGGGCCGCAAAGGAACACGACGGTGTGCTGGGCAAGTGCTGCTTTTCTCGCGCTGGTGTCACTGGCTCGATTCTTCCGGTCCCGGGTCGCGGGCGCTGGGGCTGGTAGAAATCGGATTTTCACGCACGGTTCGGAAAAAGGCTAGAAAAGAAAATGTTGCACACACTTTTCGTCCGAGAAAATCACACACATTCCCTTCGGGGGACCCGCGATGACTTTTTTGGGTGCTGTCAAGGTGTATATATGGGTACACACCAAGAAAACTGTCTCGAACAACTTGACAATTGCCACTTTGACATGATAGTTCCGTAAGATTCCACTCGCAGGCTCATTGCATCTCGTAAATCGTTCAACATTAGTCGGACATTCTCTATTTTTTTTAATTCTGTCACAAAACACAGTAACAATTGTTTTAGCATAAGTTGTGTTTGCCATATGACAAAGTAAACAACAAATTTGACATAACACTTCCACAAAATGGTTTCTTCCAAAGTGATCAAAATTTCCGTGTAAATTAATGCACCTTGGTCACGATGGAAAAACGAGATTAAGCAAACGTTGTTTGCAACAAAAACTAGTTGCTTTTTGAACAACTTTTAACTGTTTTTACGCAATGTGCTTAACAATCTCACTCGGAATGTTTTCTGGGCAAAAGTAATTTGACAAAGTTCGTAGCAGCGCCCTCTATATGTGAGTATCTGCTACACAGCTGTCATCAACTTTGAATGCTGATTTTGTTTTGAATCAACGGCAATTAAACTTTTACTGAAATGAAGTGAACAACAATTCCAAATATAAGGTTTCCTTCTGGCAATAGCTTCTTGAAAATGGGTGTAAAAGATCTGTGGAATCTTCTGACTCCTCACATGGAACGGAAGCCACTGTTCGAGTTAAGTAACAGAGTGGTTGCGATCGATCTCTCGGGATGGGTATGCGAGAGCCTTAATGTTGTGGATTATTTCGTGCATCCTCGATTCTATTTACGGTAACTCGCTTCTAAATTGCCATGCTTCCCTTTTCAATTCAATCTACTTAGGGGTTCGGTTTCCTTTCCAGAAATCTCTTCTTCAGAACGTGCTACTTGCTGCAAACAGGAATAACTCCCGTCTTTGTGCTGGAAGGAACGGCGCCTCCGCTAAAGTATGGAGTCATCGTCAAACGTAATCAAATGCAATTCCGCGGAGCTCGGCCGAAGAAGACTGCAAACTGCGACAAAGCGGCAGCGCCGGCAACGGAAAGGATGGACAAACCAACGGAACAGAAACGCAACCGGTTCCACCACGTACTCAAGCAGTGCGAGGAACTCCTCAGTGCGATGGGTCTGGTTTGTGTGCAAGCTCCCGGAGAGGCGGAAGCTCTGTGTGCCTACCTAAATCGCGACAACCTCATCTACGGAGTTATCAGTCAGGACTCGGATTGCTTTGCCTACGGAGCCGTGCGTGTGTTTCGTAATTTTTGCGCCTCACAGAACGGGGGTTCGGTGGAGATTTATGACATAACGCGACTCGACAACAGTGTGCTCCGTTTGGGCCAGGAAAAAATCGTTGCTATGGCACTGCTCTCCGGCTGCGACTACTGCCCGGCAGGTGTTGTTGGCGTGGGTAGAGAGATGGTGACGCGTTTTGTCGGTTGCTATGATAATGCAGAGATTCTCCCGAAAATTCGATCCTGGCGTCGGATGGCCGATCGGCTGACAGAGTTAGAGGTCCGTGCGGAGGATAAAAACATTTGCACCGACTGTGGCCACGTTGGAAAGCACTTGCAGCATCGTAAATCGGGCTGCTTGGACTGTCGAATGAAGCCCGGTTGCAACGAGACGAGATGGAAACAGCAACGTGTTAACATCAAAACCGAGCTGGACATAAAGCGAAAGGCGCTGAAGGATCCCGACTTTCCCCACGAACCGATTATAGAGGAATTTCTTACTAGACCGTGCGATCTTCCGGCGTTGGATTTGTCCTGGAGACAACCTAATTTGGTTAAATTCATTGTAAGTGCACAGTGCAACGTACTGAGAGGATAAAATTGACCCATTTTACGGCTCTTTCTTCTACAGAAGAACATGTCCACCTATCTGCAGTGGAATGAGCTGTACTGCTTTCAGAAGCTGCTTCCACTCTTTACCCGCTGGCAGGTGTACGTCAAGAAATATCCATCCGCCAAACGTTCCAGCATCTTCCTGGAGCCTAATCACATAAAGAAAAAACGAACACCGAAAGGTATCGCTAGTTACGAAATCGTTTGGAAGGATGCGCACAACATGTTCAACGGGTTGATCCCGCAGGAACAGATCGATTCCTATCTTGCCGAGGCCGGCAATACGCTGGAAGGATTGTGGAGTACGATCGAGCCGCACGATTTAGTGCAGGAAACGTACCCGGAACTGGTCGAGTCGTTTCTGCAGAGCAAAACAAAAGGCAAAAAGAAAAAAGTGCCTGCCAAGTCGACCGATGCGCTAGAGAAACCTAAAAGAAGAGCTCCAGCTAAGAAAGGCAAGAAGCAACCCTCGTTGATGGATTTCCTTCAAAAAGTGGACAGCACAGAAAAAGCATCACAGCAGATGGAGGACCGCAACGATGATAGTGACAGTGAAAATCAGCTCAACCTTCCAAATCAACAAGCGTCCGACGAAGAAATGGAAGTGGTGGATCATTTCCTCAACTTTACTGCCGAGCTGGATGCCATCGCAGCAGAGGATTGCACTGCGAACGATACCTTCAATTCGTCCGACTTCGTCGATCGTCTGTGTCGTCCGAATTATCTGCAGCGGGCACTCGAGGAATATATGCAGATTATTGAAACGGAAAAGAAGAGCCTAGCTCTGCAGGAACTGCTGTCCCAAAGTGTCGCGCTGTTACCAACGGCAGCGGAGACGAACGATGATGGTGGCGTGCAGCATCGGATTGTTTTGAAGCGAGACATACTAAATGCTTCACTGAACCACTCCCGTGGGCAGCTGAACCATTCCGTGGGCCAGCCGAGGGTCAGTAAAACGAAACGTATGAGCTTCTTTTTCGAACCGATAGATATTCCCCCGCCGGACAACCCACAGCCAGACGGCGGAGAACGCGAGCAAATGGACATGTTTGAGTGTTCGCTAATGCTTAAGGATCAAATAGTCGTCGGGGCGCCGTGTCACGAGGGCGAAAGTGATATCAATCAGACGATCGTGTACGACGTAGACTTTTAGGTTGTAAGTTTAAAACTCTATATTGCTGGTTTCGTTCGTTTCGTAATAATACAATCCTACTTAGGATCGTGGGGCAACTTGAAGCCCACCATATCCGCCGTCTCACGAATGCTTCGCTCACCTTTACCGCGATAACTTTCGTTCAATTCCTTCAGCTTGCGCAGGCTTTCCAGGTAGCAGCGGTACGTTTGTGCGGTGAACTGGAGTTCTTCCTTGGCGCGACAGTGCACCTGCTCCGTCGTTTCGAAGCGCCGGTACTGCTCCGTAATGTACTTGGAGGCCAATGAATAGGCACCGGCACCATCGTTGGATCGAATGGCTTTTAGCTCGGATAGTAGTGCTTTAAGCGTGCTGCTGCCACTCGCTGCTCGGACTGCCGTTGCCATGGTAATGAGGGATGTTCAGGAAATATTGAGTCGTTCCACCACCTGCTTCGATATGAGCTCTAAGTCGTCAGCTTCGTACGTTGGTTCTTCAGCACCGTTCCAGTCAACGACGATGGGTGAGATTGCTTCAGTATCGCACAAATAATGCAGCGAGGTATCGTTGAAAACGTCTCCGAAACGAAAACTATTCCGAACAGGTTCTTCGCAGAACAAATCAACCGCACGGAGGATAAATCGGGCGGTATTTCGTAACAATCGTTCGGGATTGTTGTTCACCACATTGCTGAAGCTGTTACACAGCAGCACCACGTTCGTCAGCCGCTCCGGGTGCCAATTTTTCCACAGTAGATTATTGACAATCTGCTTCGGACAGTGTGGCAGAAAGAAGAGGGTCTTGCGCTCTGCGCTGTACTTGCCCTCAAGATTTTCCTGCAAAACTGTCTCACCAAGTGTTTGCAAAATGTCTATCTCCGCTCGGTTGAATACAGGATCGAAAAATTGTGTCTCCACGTTCAGCTTTGCTTCGTTTCTCAGACACCGAATAAACGCTAGTTGATAACGTGCGATGGTGCACTCGTGAAAGCTACCCAATCCAAGGCAGACGATGTTTTGGACGCCGACTAAAACTGGTCCGATGTTTTCGAAGCACTCGCGGAAAAATTGCGACTGCAGCAGATCCGATTCGGCAGACTGCAATTGCGTTCTGAAAATAACGAGCGGAGAATTTATGTAATCGCGGATGCCGGAGAACCGAGGCATGTGTCAGACGCGGCTTGATACGTACATCACTGATTTCTGGCAAATGTCGGATCGAACGGTGCTATCCGGTGTGTCTAGCAGCTGGTGGAAAGCCGTTTGCTGTTTGGGCTTCGATTTCGGTCGCTGTTTTCCTTTTTTTGAGACGACCAATTTAAATTCCAATTCGTTTGCGACGGACTCCACGCCATTCATTGCATTGTTTACTTTTTTTTTGCAAGAACTATAACCCCGGTGGCGAAATCCAAACAGCGTCAATCTTAATCAGCTACTTTGACAGGTGTCATTTTTACTTTTGAAATGGCAGTTTCTTGAATGTAGCTGTCTTAACCTGCTTGCATTTTCCGTGAGTTTATGACAAAATATGACATATTTCATGCGAATTTCGAACAGGATAGATACCGAGGGAAAAAGCAGAAGGGGCTCAATAAAACAATTTGTATACAGTTTACCTTACCAAAAAGTTAATCGTAGGAGCAGTGACGCAGTAAAACATTTGAAAGAGACAGCAAGTCGAACAACGCGAAAACAGTACAAAACTTCGGCAGCTCTACACATAGACGCCCTTTATCTGAAACTTTTTGTTGATAGCGAGGGTAAGAAAAATAGTCATCCGCAAACAGGTCAAACAATTTCAAAACAGCACCAAATAGGAACTGCATAACCTACAGGCGTCCTTATCTACGAACTCACTCGCTATGCAATTATGCACATTATGCGCTTACTGAATCCGAATCTTGTTATTCTATCAATTCAAGCCAATGGTCGTATCAATCGTTACACGTTTCGGATCCAGAATCCCAAACCCAATGGAAAACAAATGTGGTTTCAGTTACACGATTGATCTTGTATTCTTTATGGGATGTTCGTTAATCTTGCTTGATCTTATTGTTGTTGCAAAAAAGCGCTATAAAATCTTGCAGGACAGAAGACAATCGGCTTGATTTTTCTCCATCTTCCAAAAGAAGTCATGACGCCAACTCTGGTATAATGTTCTATCTCTCCACTACGCGCACGCACGCACGTTTACGATGTTCTTTAAGGCGCGCGCGTATTGCTGCTGTTCCACCGTAGAATTCGATAACATAATTTGCAATTGTGTATCTGTTTGATTTTGGGCGAGTATTGAAAAGTCTTCACACAATTGTAAAATGATTGTAGATAGCGTTTCGCACTGATTTTTCATCCGCATCTTGTTTGGAAATGTCGCAGAAAGGGGGATACACATCCCGTAGCCTATGCTCAATTAAATGCCGTCGGTAATTTTAGACCTCTCCAACTAACTACTTCCCGGTTCGTCATACACACACTCCCCCCTCGCGTATTTCGCGCAAACTAAATCCAGAACTTTTGCCTCGTAATAAATACACGCACTGCACACTATTGTTTAGTCGTTCGTCTTCTGTTGCAGGATGTGTATCGGGGGTCAATGAAAGCTTAAATCAAATTGAAAAAAAGAAAATGCCCACCCGTATGCTTAGAACTTCTCTTCCTCCAGACCGTGCTTGAAGCAGAGCAGCACTGGCACGGATTCGCCATCAATATCACGGTATTCCAGCAGGGCGATCATACCCTCGCAGTCCATCGATTCACCGGTGAAGAACTGTAGGTCCTTGAAGCGACCGAGCAGATCCTTCATCACTTTGTTGATGTTCGTCTTGAAGACTTCCACCTCTTCGGGCGACTTCTCTTCCAGCCGGGTGACAAGCCTGTTAGGGCGCGGAGGAAAGAACACCAAATGTTTTAGCGCACGGGGCAAATGACCTAAGCAAAACAGCGCATTCACCCAAGATGATGCAGAGTAGGCCACGACCACACCAACACACACACACACACGCGCGCGCGCCATATACTTACTTCTTCATGTAGTCCTTCAGGTAGGTGGTGAACTGCTTCTTGTCGGAAAATCCGGTCTCCACCAGACGGTGGTTCAGGACGACGTCCACACCGGTTTCGGTGGCCGAGTCGGTTCCCTCTTCGGCCTCCTCGGCGGACGGGTTGGCACCATCCAGCTGCACGTCACCCAAGGTGCGGGATACGTGCTTTCCGTACACCTCGTACATGACATCATCGACCAGCTTCATCTTGTAGGTGTCCGAGAACATCTCGTCACCTGGAGGGAGAGAGGGAAAATCGAAAGATAATGGAAATTAAACTCAAGTACATCCAGCTGAGTCACCCTACAGCAAAACAAGAACGCTATCGCCAACCTAACCTAACCTCAACATTGTATTCGTATCCTTTTGTTTACGTTTTCGTATCTCGCTCCTAAGACGAATCGCCAACAACGGATGGACCAAATTTAACATGTCCACCGAGCCACATAAAATGCTTCGGAGGAATTATACAGCGACTCATTTCCCCTACACTCAGCACAATCGCCGGCATTATCACGGCTTGCAATGCACTTTCGTGCCATGTACAGCCCTAACACGTATACATACGCCATCGCTGTCAATGGGGGCATCGCCTACAAGCGGCGTATGTGAGCAACTTTGCAAGCGCATTTAACCCCACAAGATCACATGAATCCGCCGGTTTTTCATGCGCAAACGGTACACCATCACTTGTTCCAGTACTTACCGGTGAAAACGTCCTTCCAGATTTTCATTTTGTTGGAAGATGGAGAAAACTGTAGTCCAACTTATAAAAACGACGATGCGTCCACCTGAAGAGCCTCCGCCGGAAAGAAGGAAAAAAGAAGAAAAATAAGAAAAGGAAGAAAACGCTAGCCGGAAGTCAAAGTGTCATTAAGCCGTCAAATCTGTCAAATCATGAGAGCACCCCCTTGGCGAGATCGGGCCAATCGAAGCTGATTAACAGCTGAGTTGTCACTTCTTAAGCTTCGTACAGACGTGAGCTACTTGTAGGCGGACGAAAGTGACGTCTAC